>CAJVCO010000187.1:0-40062 GCA_910595825.1 Philhelius pedissequus
ACAGACTGACAGACTGACAGACTGACAGACTGACAGACTGACAGACTGACAGACTGACAGACTGACAGACTGACAGACTGACAGACTGACAGACTGACAGACTGACAGACTGACAGACTGACAGACTGACAGACTGACAGACTGACAGACTGACAGACTGACAGACTGACAGACTGACAGACTGACAGACTGACAGACTGACAGACTGACAGACTGACAGACTGACAGACTGACAGACTGACAGACTGACAGACTGACAGACTGACAGACTGACAGACTGACAGACTGACAGACTGACAGACTGACAGACTGACAGACTGACAGACTGACAGACTGACAGACTGACAGACTGACAGACTGACAGACTGACAGACTGACAGACTGACAGACTGACAGACTGACAGACTGACAGACTGACAGACTGACAGACTGACAGACTGACAGACTGACAGACTGACAGACTGACAGACTGACAGACTGACAGACTGACAGACTGACAGACTGACAGACTGACAGACTGACAGACTGACAGACTGACAGACTGACAGACTGACAGACTGACAGACTGACAGACTGACAGACTGACAGACTGACAGACTGACAGACTGACAGACTGACAGACTGACAGACTGACAGACTGACAGACTGACAGACTGACAGACTGACAGACTGACAGACTGACAGACTGACAGACTGACAGACTGACAGACTGACAGACTGACAGACTGACAGACTGACAGACTGACAGACTGACAGACTGACAGACTGACAGACTGACAGACTGACAGACTGACAGACTGACAGACTGACAGACTGACAGACTGACAGACTGACAGACTGACAGACTGACAGACTGACAGACTGACAGACTGACAGACTGACAGACTGACAGACTGACAGACTGACAGACTGACAGACTGACAGACTGACAGACTGACAGACTGACAGACTGACAGACTGACAGACTGACAGACTGACAGACTGACAGACTGACAGACTGACAGACTGACAGACTGACAGACTGACAGACTGACAGACTGACAGACTGACAGACTGACAGACTGACAGACTGACAGACTGACAGACTGACAGACTGACAGACTGACAGACTGACAGACTGACAGACTGACAGACTGACAGACTGACAGACTGACAGACTGACAGACTGACAGACTGACAGACTGACAGACTGACACAGCTGACAGACTGACAGACTGACAGACTGACAGACTGACAGACTGACAGACTGACAGACTGACAGACTGACAGACTGACAGACTGACAGACTGACAGACTGACAGACTGACAGACTGACAGACTGACAGACTGACAGACTGACAGACTGACAGACTGACAGACTGACAGACTGACAGACTGACAGACTGACAGACTGACAGACTGACAGACTGACAGACTGACAGACTGACAGACTGACAGACTGACAGACTGACAGACTGACAGACTGACAGACTGACAGACTGACAGACTGACAGACTGACAGACTGACAGACTGACAGACTGACAGACTGACAGACTGACAGACTGACAGACTGACAGACTGACAGACTGACAGACTGACAGACTGACAGACTGACAGACTGACAGACTGACAGACTGACAGACTGACAGACTGACAGACTGACAGACTGACAGACTGACAGACTGACAGACTGACAGACTGACAGACTGACAGACTGACAGACTGACAGACTGACAGACTGACAGACTGACAGACTGACAGACTGACAGACTGACAGACTGACAGACTGACAGACTGACAGACTGACAGACTGACAGACTGACAGACTGACAGACTGACAGACTGACAGACTGACAGACTGACAGACTGACAGACTGACAGACTGACAGACTGACAGACTGACAGACTGACAGACTGACAGACTGACAGACTGACAGACTGACAGACTGACAGACTGACAGACTGACAGACTGACAGACTGACAGACTGACAGACTGACAGACTGACAGACTGACAGACTGACAGACTGACAGACTGACAGACTGACAGACTGACAGACTGACAGACTGACAGACTGACAGACTGACAGACTGACAGACTGACAGACTGACAGACTGACAGACTGACAGACTGACAGACTGACAGACTGACAGACTGACAGACTGACAGACTGACAGACTGACAGACTGACAGACTGACAGACTGACAGACTGACAGACTGACAGACTGACAGACTGACAGACTGACAGACTGACAGACTGACAGACTGACAGACTGACAGACTGACAGACTGACAGACTGACAGACTGACAGACTGACAGACTGACAGACTGACAGACTGACAGACTGACAGACTGACAGACTGACAGACTGACAGACTGACAGACTGACAGACTGACAGACTGACAGACTGACAGACTGACAGACTGACAGACTGACAGACTGACAGACTGACAGACTGACAGACTGACAGACTGACAGACTGACAGACTGACAGACTGACAGACTGACAGACTGACAGACTGACAGACTGACAGACTGACAGACTGACAGACTGACAGACTGACAGACTGACAGACTGACAGACTGACAGACTGACAGACTGACAGACTGACAGACTGACAGACTGACAGACTGACAGACTGACAGACTGACAGACTGACAGACTGACAGACTGACAGACTGACAGACTGACAGACTGACAGACTGACAGACTGACAGACTGACAGACTGACAGACTGACAGACTGACAGACTGACAGACTGACAGACTGACAGACTGACAGACTGACAGACTGACAGACTGACAGACTGACAGACTGACAGACTGACAGACTGACAGACTGACAGACTGACAGACTGACAGACTGACAGACTGACAGACTGACAGACTGACAGACTGACAGACTGACAGACTGACAGACTGACAGACTGACAGACTGACAGACTGACAGACTGACAGACTGACAGACTGACAGACTGACAGACTGACAGACTGACAGACTGACAGACTGACAGACTGACAGACTGACAGACTGACAGACTGACAGACTGACAGACTGACAGACTGACAGACTGACAGACTGACAGACTGACAGACTGACAGACTGACAGACTGACAGACTGACAGACTGACAGACTGACAGACTGACAGACTGACAGACTGACAGACTGACAGACTGACAGACTGACAGACTGACAGACTGACAGACTGACAGACTGACAGACTGACAGACTGACAGACTGACAGACTGACAGACTGACAGACTGACAGACTGACAGACTGACAGACTGACAGACTGACAGACTGACAGACTGACAGACTGACAGACTGACAGACTGACAGACTGACAGACTGACAGACTGACAGACTGACAGACTGACAGACTGACAGACTGACAGACTGACAGACTGACAGACTGACAGACTGACAGACTGACAGACTGACAGACTGACAGACTGACAGACTGACAGACTGACAGACTGACAGACTGACAGACTGACAGACTGACAGACTGACAGACTGACAGACTGACAGACTGACAGACTGACAGACTGACAGACTGACAGACTGACAGACTGACAGACTGACAGACTGACAGACTGACAGACTGACAGACTGACAGACTGACAGACTGACAGACTGACAGACTGACAGACTGACAGACTGACAGACTGACAGACTGACAGACTGACAGACTGACAGACTGACAGACTGACAGACTGACAGACTGACAGACTGACAGACTGACAGACTGACAGACTGACAGACTGACAGACTGACAGACTGACAGACTGACAGACTGACAGACTGACAGACTGACAGACTGACAGACTGACAGACTGACAGACTGACAGACTGACAGACTGACAGACTGACAGACTGACAGACTGACAGACTGACAGACTGACAGACTGACAGACTGACAGACTGACAGACTGACAGACTGACAGACTGACAGACTGACAGACTGACAGACTGACAGACTGACAGACTGACAGACTGACAGACTGACAGACTGACAGACTGACAGACTGACAGACTGACAGACTGACAGACTGACAGACTGACAGACTGACAGACTGACAGACTGACAGACTGACAGACTGACAGACTGACAGACTGACAGACTGACAGACTGACAGACTGACAGACTGACAGACTGACAGACTGACAGACTGACAGACTGACAGACTGACAGACTGACAGACTGACAGACTGACAGACTGACAGACTGACAGACTGACAGACTGACAGACTGACAGACTGACAGACTGACAGACTGACAGACTGACAGACTGACAGACTGACAGACTGACAGACTGACAGACTGACAGACTGACAGACTGACAGACTGACAGACTGACAGACTGACAGACTGACAGACTGACAGACTGACAGACTGACAGACTGACAGACTGACAGACTGACAGACTGACAGACTGACAGACTGACAGACTGACAGACTGACAGACTGACAGACTGACAGACTGACAGACTGACAGACTGACAGACTGACAGACTGACAGACTGACAGACTGACAGACTGACAGACTGACAGACTGACAGACTGACAGACTGACAGACTGACAGACTGACAGACTGACAGACTGACAGACTGACAGACTGACAGACTGACAGACTGACAGACTGACAGACTGACAGACTGACAGACTGACAGACTGACAGACTGACAGACTGACAGACTGACAGACTGACAGACTGACAGACTGACAGACTGACAGACTGACAGACTGACAGACTGACAGACTGACAGACTGACAGACTGACAGACTGACAGACTGACAGACTGACAGACTGACAGACTGACAGACTGACAGACTGACAGACTGACAGACTGACAGACTGACAGACTGACAGACTGACAGACTGACAGACTGACAGACTGACAGACTGACAGACTGACAGACTGACAGACTGACAGACTGACAGACTGACAGACTGACAGACTGACAGACTGACAGACTGACAGACTGACAGACTGACAGACTGACAGACTGACAGACTGACAGACTGACAGACTGACAGACTGAGACAGACTGACAGACTGACAGACTGACAGACTGACAGACTGACAGACTGACAGACTGACAGACTGACAGACTGACAGACTGACAGACTGACAGACTGACAGACTGACAGACTGACAGACTGACAGACTGACAGACTGACAGACTGACAGACTGACAGACTGACAGACTGACAGACTGACAGACTGACAGACTGACAGACTGACAGACTGACAGACTGACAGACTGACAGACTGACAGACTGACAGACTGACAGACTGACAGACTGACAGACTGACAGACTGACAGACTGACAGACTGACAGACTGACAGACTGACAGACTGACAGACTGACAGACTGACAGACTGACAGACTGACAGACTGACAGACTGACAGACTGACAGACTGACAGACTGACAGACTGACAGACTGACAGACTGACAGACTGACAGACTGACAGACTGACAGACTGACAGACTGACAGACTGACAGACTGACAGACTGACAGACTGACAGACTGACAGACTGACAGACTGACAGACTGACAGACTGACAGACTGACAGACTGACAGACTGACAGACTGACAGACTGACAGACTGACAGACTGACAGACTGACAGACTGACAGACTGACAGACTGACAGACTGACAGACTGACAGACTGACAGACTGACAGACTGACAGACTGACAGACTGACAGACTGACAGACTGACAGACTGACAGACTGACAGACTGACAGACTGACAGACTGACAGACTGACAGACTGACAGACTGACAGACTGACAGACTGACAGACTGACAGACTGACAGACTGACAGACTGACAGACTGACAGACTGACAGACTGACAGACTGACAGACTGACAGACTGACAGACTGACAGACTGACAGACTGACAGACTGACAGACTGACAGACTGACAGACTGACAGACTGACAGACTGACAGACTGACAGACTGACAGACTGACAGACTGACAGACTGACAGACTGACAGACTGACAGACTGACAGACTGACAGACTGACAGACTGACAGACTGACAGACTGACAGACTGACAGACTGACAGACTGACAGACTGACAGACTGACAGACTGACAGACTGACAGACTGACAGACTGACAGACTGACAGACTGACAGACTGACAGACTGACAGACTGACAGACTGACAGACTGACAGACTGACAGACTGACAGACTGACAGACTGACAGACTGACAGACTGACAGACTGACAGACTGACAGACTGACAGACTGACAGACTGACAGACTGACAGACTGACAGACTGACAGACTGACAGACTGACAGACTGACAGACTGACAGACTGACAGACTGACAGACTGACAGACTGACAGACTGACAGACTGACAGACTGACAGACTGACAGACTGACAGACTGACAGACTGACAGACTGACAGACTGACAGACTGACAGACTGACAGACTGACAGACTGACAGACTGACAGACTGACAGACTGACAGACTGACAGACTGACAGACTGACAGACTGACAGACTGACAGACTGACAGACTGACAGACTGACAGACTGACAGACTGACAGACTGACAGACTGACAGACTGACAGACTGACAGACTGACAGACTGACAGACTGACAGACTGACAGACTGACAGACTGACAGACTGACAGACTGACAGACTGACAGACTGACAGACTGACAGACTGACAGACTGACAGACTGACAGACTGACAGACTGACAGACTGACAGACTGACAGACTGACAGACTGACAGACTGACAGACTGACAGACTGACAGACTGACAGACTGACAGACTGACAGACTGACAGACTGACAGACTGACAGACTGACAGACTGACAGACTGACAGACTGACAGACTGACAGACTGACAGACTGACAGACTGACAGACTGACAGACTGACAGACTGACAGACTGACAGACTGACAGACTGACAGACTGACAGACTGACAGACTGACAGACTGACAGACTGACAGACTGACAGACTGACAGACTGACAGACTGACAGACTGACAGACTGACAGACTGACAGACTGACAGACTGACAGACTGACAGACTGACAGACTGACAGACTGACAGACTGACAGACTGACAGACTGACAGACTGACAGACTGACAGACTGACAGACTGACAGACTGACAGACTGACAGACTGACAGACTGACAGACTGACAGACTGACAGACTGACAGACTGACAGACTGACAGACTGACAGACTGACAGACTGACAGACTGACAGACTGACAGACTGACAGACTGACAGACTGACAGACTGACAGACTGACAGACTGACAGACTGACAGACTGACAGACTGACAGACTGACAGACTGACAGACTGACAGACTGACAGACTGACAGACTGACAGACTGACAGACTGACAGACTGACAGACTGACAGACTGACAGACTGACAGACTGACAGACTGACAGACTGACAGACTGACAGACTGACAGACTGACAGACTGACAGACTGACAGACTGACAGACTGACAGACTGACAGACTGACAGACTGACAGACTGACAGACTGACAGACTGACAGACTGACAGACTGACAGACTGACAGACTGACAGACTGACAGACTGACAGACTGACAGACTGACAGACTGACAGACTGACAGACTGACAGACTGACAGACTGACAGACTGACAGACTGACAGACTGACAGACTGACAGACTGACAGACTGACAGACTGACAGACTGACAGACTGACAGACTGACAGACTGACAGACTGACAGACTGACAGACTGACAGACTGACAGACTGACAGACTGACAGACTGACAGACTGACAGACTGACAGACTGACAGACTGACAGACTGACAGACTGACAGACTGACAGACTGACAGACTGACAGACTGACAGACTGACAGACTGACAGACTGACAGACTGACAGACTGACAGACTGACAGACTGACAGACTGACAGACTGACAGACTGACAGACTGACAGACTGACAGACTGACAGACTGACAGACTGACAGACTGACAGACTGACAGACTGACAGACTGACAGACTGACAGACTGACAGACTGACAGACTGACAGACTGACAGACTGACAGACTGACAGACTGACAGACTGACAGACTGACAGACTGACAGACTGACAGACTGACAGACTGACAGACTGACAGACTGACAGACTGACAGACTGACAGACTGACAGACTGACAGACTGACAGACTGACAGACTGACAGACTGACAGACTGACAGACTGACAGACTGACAGACTGACAGACTGACAGACTGACAGACTGACAGACTGACAGACTGACAGACTGACAGACTGACAGACTGACAGACTGACAGACTGACAGACTGACAGACTGACAGACTGACAGACTGACAGACTGACAGACTGACAGACTGACAGACTGACAGACTGACAGACTGACAGACTGACAGACTGACAGACTGACAGACTGACAGACTGACAGACTGACAGACTGACAGACTGACAGACTGACAGACTGACAGACTGACAGACTGACAGACTGACAGACTGACAGACTGACAGACTGACAGACTGACAGACTGACAGACTGACAGACTGACAGACTGACAGACTGACAGACTGACAGACTGACAGACTGACAGACTGACAGACTGACAGACTGACAGACTGACAGACTGACAGACTGACAGACTGACAGACTGACAGACTGACAGACTGACAGACTGACAGACTGACAGACTGACAGACTGACAGACTGACAGACTGACAGACTGACAGACTGACAGACTGACAGACTGACAGACTGACAGACTGACAGACTGACAGACTGACAGACTGACAGACTGACAGACTGACAGACTGACAGACTGACAGACTGACAGACTGACAGACTGACAGACTGACAGACTGACAGACTGACAGACTGACAGACTGACAGACTGACAGACTGACAGACTGACAGACTGACAGACTGACAGACTGACAGACTGACAGACTGACAGACTGACAGACTGACAGACTGACAGACTGACAGACTGACAGACTGACAGACTGACAGACTGACAGACTGACAGACTGACAGACTGACAGACTGACAGACTGACAGACTGACAGACTGACAGACTGACAGACTGACAGACTGACAGACTGACAGACTGACAGACTGACAGACTGACAGACTGACAGACTGACAGACTGACAGACTGACAGACTGACAGACTGACAGACTGACAGACTGACAGACTGACAGACTGACAGACTGACAGACTGACAGACTGACAGACTGACAGACTGACAGACTGACAGACTGACAGACTGACAGACTGACAGACTGACAGACTGACAGACTGACAGACTGACAGACTGACAGACTGACAGACTGACAGACTGACAGACTGACAGACTGACAGACTGACAGACTGACAGACTGACAGACTGACAGACTGACAGACTGACAGACTGACAGACTGACAGACTGACAGACTGACAGACTGACAGACTGACAGACTGACAGACTGACAGACTGACAGACTGACAGACTGACAGACTGACAGACTGACAGACTGACAGACTGACAGACTGACAGACTGACAGACTGACAGACTGACAGACTGACAGACTGACAGACTGACAGACTGACAGACTGACAGACTGACAGACTGACAGACTGACAGACTGACAGACTGACAGACTGACAGACTGACAGACTGACAGACTGACAGACTGACAGACTGACAGACTGACAGACTGACAGACTGACAGACTGACAGACTGACAGACTGACAGACTGACAGACTGACAGACTGACAGACTGACAGACTGACAGACTGACAGACTGACAGACTGACAGACTGACAGACTGACAGACTGACAGACTGACAGACTGACAGACTGACAGACTGACAGACTGACAGACTGACAGACTGACAGACTGACAGACTGACAGACTGACAGACTGACAGACTGACAGACTGACAGACTGACAGACTGACAGACTGACAGACTGACAGACTGACAGCTGACAGACTGACAGACTGACAGACTGGACTGACAGACTGACAGACTGACAGACTGACAGACTGACAGACTGACAGACTGACAGACTGACAGACTGACAGACTGACAGGACTGACAGACTGACAGACTGACGACTGACAGACTGACAGACTGACAGACTGACAGACTGACAGACTGACAGACTGACAGACTGACAGACTGACAGACTGACAGACTGACGGACTGACAGACTGACAGACTGACAGACTGACAGACTGACAGACTTGACAGACTGACAGACTGACAGACTGACAGACTGACAGACTGACAGACTGACAGACTGACAGACTGACAGACTGACAGACTGACAGACTGACAGACTGACAGACTGACAGACTGACAGACTGACAGACTGACAGACTGACAGACTGACAGACTGACAGACTGACTGACAGACTGACAGACTGACAGACTGACAGACTGACAGACTGACAGACTGACAGACTGACAGACTGACAGACTGACAGACTGACAGACTGACAGACTGACAGACTGACAGACTGACAGACTGACAGACTGACAGACTGACAGACTGACAGACTGACAGACTGACAGACTGACAGACTGACAGACTGACAGACTGACAGACTGACAGACTGACAGACTGACAGACTGACAGACAGACTGACAGACTGACAGACTGACAGACTGACAGACTGACAGACTGACAGACTGACAGACTGACAGACTGACAGACTGACAGACTGACAGACTGACAGACTGACAGACTGACAGACTGTACAGACTGACAGACTGACAGACTGACAGACTGACAGACTGACAGACTGACAGACTGACAGACTGACAGACTGACAGACTGACAGACTGACAGACTGACAGACTGACAGACTGACAGACTGACAGACAGACTGACAGACTGACAGACTGACAGACTGACCAGACTGACAGACTGACAGACTGACAGACTGACAGACTGACTGACTGACAGACTGACAGACTGACAGACTGACAGACTGACAGACTGACAGACTGACAGACTGACAGACTGACAGACTGACAGACTGACTGACAGACTGACAGACTGACAGACTGACAGACTGACAGACTGACAGACTGACAGACTGACAGACTGACAGACTGACAGACTGACAGACTGACAGACTGACAGACTGACAGACTGACAGACTGACAGACTGACAGACTGACAGACTGACAGACTGACAGACTGACAGACTGACAGACTGACAGACTGACAGACTGACAGACTGACAGACTGACAGACTGACAGACTGACAGACTGACAGACTGACAGACTGACAGACTGACAGACTGACAGACTGACAGACTGACAGACTGACAGACTGACAGACTGACAGACTGACAGACTGACAGACTGACAGACTGACAGACTGACAGACTGACAGACTGACAGACTGACAGACTGACAGACTGACAGATGACAGACTGACTGACTGACAGACTGACAGACTGACAGACTGACAGACTGACAGACTGACAGACTGAGACTGACAGACTGACAGACTGACAGACTGACAGACTGACAGACTGACAGACTGACAGACTGACAGACTGACAGACTGACAGACTGACAGACTGACAGACTGACAGACTGACAGACTGACAGACTGACAGACTGACAGACTGACAGACTGACAGACTGACAGACTGACAGACTGACAGACTGACAGACTGACAGACTGACAGACCTGACAGACTGACAGACAGACTGACAGACTGACAGACTGACAGACTGACAGACTGACAGACTGACAGACTGACAGACTGACAGACTGACAGACTGACAGACTGACAGACTGACAGACTGACAGACTGACAGACTGACAGACTGACAGACTGACAGACTGACAGACTGACAGACTGACAGACTGACAGACTGACAGACTGACAGACTGACAGACTGACAGACTGACAGACTGACAGACTGACAGACTGACAGACTGACAGACTGACAGACTGACAGACTGACAGACTGACAGACTGACAGACTGACAGACTGACAGACTGACAGGACAGACTGACAGACTGACAGACTGACAGACTGACAGACTGACAGACTGACAGACTGACAGACTGACAGACTGACAGACTGACAGACTGACAGACTGACAGACTGACAGACTGACAGACTGACAGACTGACAGACTGACAGACTGACAGACTGACAGACTGACAGACTGACAGCTACAGACTGACAGACTGACAGACTGACGACTGACAGACTGACAGACTGACAGACTGACAGACTGACAGACTGACAGACTGACAGACTGACAGACTGACAGACTGACAGACTGACAGACTGACAGACTGACAGACTGACAGACAGACTGACTGACAGACTGACAGACTGACAGACTGACAGACTGACAGACTGACAGACTGACAGACTGACAGACTGACAGACTGACAGACTGACAGACTGACAGACTGACAGACTGACAGACTGACAGACTGACAGACTGACAGACGACTGACAGACTGACAGACTGACAGACTGACAGACTGACAGACTGACAGACTGACAGACTGACAGACTGACAGACTGACAGACTGACAGACTGACAGACTGACAGACTGACAGACTGACAGACTGACAGACTGACAGACTGACAGACTGACAGACTGACAGACTGACAGACTGACAGACTGACAGACTGACAGACCTGACAGACTGAAGACTGACAGACTGACAGACTGACAGACTGACAGACTGACAGACTGACAGACTGACAGACTGACAGACTGACAGACTGACAGACTGACAGACTGACAGACTGACAGACTGACAGACTGACAGACTGACAGACTGACAGACTGACAGACTGACAGACTGACAGACTGACAGACTGACAGACTGACAGACTGACAGACTGACAGACTGACAGACTGACAGACTGACAGACTGACAGACTGACAGACTGACAGACTGACAGACTGACAGACTGACAGACTGACAGACTGACAGACTGACAGACTGACAGACTGACAGACTGACAGACTGACAGACTGACAGACTGACAGACTGACAGACTGACAGACTGACAGACTGACAGACTGACAGACTGACAGACTGACAGACTGACAGACTGACAGACTGACAGACTGACAGACTGACAGACTGACAGACTGACAGACTGACAGACTGACAGACTGACAGACTGACAGACTGACAGACTGACAGACTGACAGACTGACAGACTGACTGACAGACTGACAGACTGACAGACTGACAGACTGACAGACTGACAGACTGACAGACTGACAGACTGACAGACTGACAGACTGACAGACTGACAGACTGACAGACTGACAGACTGACAGACTGACAGACTGACAGACTGACAGACTGACAGACTGACAGACTGACAGACTGACAGACTGACAGACTGACAGACTGACAGACTGACAGACTGACAGACTGACAGACTGACAGACTGACAGACTGACAGACTGAAGACTGACAGACTGACAGACTGACAGACTGACAGACTGACAGACTGACAGACTGACAGACTGACAGACTGACAGACTGACAGACTGACAGACTGACAGACTGACAGACTGACAGACTGACAGACTGACAGACTGACAGACTGACAGACTGACAGACTGACAGACTGACAGACTGACAGACTGACAGACTGACAGACTGACAGACTGACAGACTGAGAGACAGACTGACAGACTGACAGACTGACAGACTGACAGACTGACAGACTGACAGACTGACAGACTGACAGACTGACAGACTGACAGACTGACAGACTGACAGACTGACAGACTGACAGACTGACAGACTGACAGACTGACAGACTGACAGACTGACAGACTGACAGACTGACAGACTGACAGACAGACTGACAGACTGACAGACTGACAGACTGACAGACTGACAGACTGACAGACTGACAGACTGACAGACTGACAGACTGACCAGACTGACAGACTGACAGACTGACAGACTGACAGACTGACAGACTGACAGACTGACAGACTGACAGACTGACAGACTGACAGACTGACAGACTGACAGACTGACAGACTGACAGACTGACAGACTGACAGACTGACAATGACAGACTGACAGACTGACAGACTGACAGACTGACAGACTGACAGACTGACAGACAGACTGACAGACTGACAGACTGACAGACTGACAGACTGACAGACTGACAGACTGACAGACTGACAGACTGACAGACTGACAGACTGACAGACTGACAGACTGACAGACTGACAGACTGACAGACTGACAGACTGACAGACTGACAGACTGACAGACTACTGACAGACTGACAGACTGACAGACTGACAGACTGACAGACTGACAGACTGACAGACTGACAGACTGACAGACTGACGACAGACTGACAGACTGACAGACGACTGACAGACTGACAGACTGACAGACTGACAGACTGACAGACTGACAGACTGACAGACTGACAGACTGACAGCCTGACAGACTGAAGACTGACAGACTGACAGACTGACAGACTGACAGACTGACAGACTGACAGACTGACAGAACTGACAGACTGACAGACTGACAGACTGACAGACTGACAGACTGACAGACTGACAGACTGACAGACTGACAGACTGACAGACTGACAGACTGACAGACTGACAGACTGACAGACTGACAGACTGACAGACTGACAGACTGACAGACTGACAGACTGACAGACTGACAGACTGACAGACTGACAGACTGACAGAACTGACAGACTGACAGGACTGACAGACTGACAGACTGACAGACTGACAGACTGACAGACTGACAGACTGACAGACTGACAGACTGACAGACTGACAGACTGACAGACTGACAGACTGACAGACTGACAGACTGACAGACTGACAGACTGACAGACTGACAGACTGACAGACTGACAGACTGACGACTGACAGACTGACAGACTGACAGACTGACAGACTGACAGACTGACAGACTGACAGACTGACAGACTGACAGACTGACAGACTGACAGACTGACAGACTGACAGACTGACAGACTGACAGACTGACAGACTGACAGACTGACAGACTGACAGACTGACAGACTGACAGACTGACAGACTGACAGACTGACAGACTGACAGACTGACAGACTGACAGACTGACAGACTGACAGACTGACAGACTGACAGACTGACAGACTGACAGACTGACAGACTGACAGACTGACAGACTGACAGACTGACACTGACAGACTGACAGACTGACAGACTGACAGACTGACAGACTGACAGACTGACGACTGACAGACTGACAGACTGACAGACTGACAGACTGACAGACTGACAGACTGACAGACTGACAGACTGACAGACTGACAGACTGACACAGACTGACAGACTGACAGACTGACAGACTGACAGACTGACAGACTGACAGACTGACTGACAGACTGACAGACTGACAGACTGACAGACTGACAGACTGACAGACTGACAGACTGACAGACTGACAGACTGACAGACTGACAGACTGACAGACTGACAGACTGACAGACTGACAGACTGACAGACTGACAGACTGACAGACTGACAGACTGACAGACTGACAGACTGACAGACTGACAGACTGACAGACTGACAGACTGACAGACTGACAGACTGACAGACTGACAGACTGACAGACTGACAGACTGACAGACTGACAGACTGACAGACTGACAGACTGACAGACTGACAGACTGACAGACTGACAGACTGACAGACTGACAGACTGACAGACTGACAGACTGACAGACTGACAGACTGACAGACTGACAGACTGACAGACTGACAGACTGACAGACTGACAGACTGACAGACTGACAGACTGACAGACTGACAGACTGACAGACTGACAGACTGACAGACTGACAGACTGACAGACTGACAGACTGACAGACTGACAGACTGACAGACTGACAGACTGACAGACTGACAGACTGACAGACTGACAGACTGACAGACTGACAGACTGACAGACTGACAGACTGACAGACTGACAGACTGACAGACTGACAGACTGACAGACTGACAGACTGACAGACTGACAGACTGACAGACTGACAGACTGACAGACTGACAGACTGACAGACTGACAGACTGACAGACTGACAGACTGACAGACTGACAGACTGACAGACTGACAGACTGACAGACTGACAGACTGACAGACTGACAGACTGACAGACTGACAGACTGACAGACTGACAGACTGACAGACTGACAGACTGACAGACTGACAGACTGACAGACTGACAGACTGACAGACTGACAGACTGACAGACTGACAGACTGACAGACTGACAGACTGACAGACTGACAGACTGACAGACTGACAGACTGACAGACTGACAGACTGACAGACTGACAGACTGACAGACTGACAGACTGACAGACTGACAGACTGACAGACTGACAGACTGACAGACTGACAGACTGACAGACTGACAGACTGACAGACTGACAGACTGACAGACTGACAGACTGACAGACTGACAGACTGACATACTGACAGACTGACAGACTGACAGACTGACCTACTGACAGACTGACTGACTGACAGACTGACAGACTGACAGACTGACAGACTGACAGACTGACAGACTGACAGACTGACAGACTGACAGACTGACAGACTGACAGACTGACAGACTGACAGACTGACAGACTGACAGACTGACAGACTGACAGACTGACAGACTGACAGACTGACAGACTGACAGACTGACAGACTGACAGACTGACAGACTGACAGACTGACAGACTGACAGACTGACAGACTGACAGACTGACAGACTGACAGACTGACAGACTGACAGACTGACAGACTGACAGACTGACAGACTGACAGACTGACAGACTGACAGACTGACAGACTGACAGACTGACAGACTGACAGACTGACAGACTGACAGACTGACAGACTGACAGACTGACAGACTGACAGACTGACAGACTGACAGACTGACAGACTGACAGACTGACAGACTGACAGACTGACAGACTGACAGACTGACAGACTGACAGACTGACAGACTGACAGACTGACAGACTGACAGACTGACAGACTGACAGACTGACAGACTGACAGACTGACAGACTGACAGACTGACAGACTGACAGACTGACAGACTGACAGACTGACAGACTGACAGACTGACAGACTGACAGACTGACAGACTGACAGACTGACAGACTGACAGACTGACAGACTGACAGACTGACAGACTGACAGACTGACAGACTGACAGACTGACAGACTGACAGACTGACAGACTGACAGACTGACAGACTGACAGACTGACAGACTGACAGACTGACAGACTGACAGACTGACAGACTGACAGACTGACAGACTGACAGACTGACAGACTGACAGACTGACAGACTGACAGACTGACAGACTGACAGACTGACAGACTGACAGACTGACAGACTGACAGACTGACAGACTGACAGACTGACAGACTGACAGACTGACAGACTGACAGACTGACAGACTGACAGACTGACAGACTGACAGACTGACAGACTGACAGACTGACAGACTGACAGACTGACAGACTGACAGACTGACAGACTGACAGACTGACAGACTGACAGACTGACAGACTGACAGACTGACAGACTGACAGACT
Source organism: Philhelius pedissequus (assembly GCA_910595825.1). NCBI lineage: Eukaryota > Metazoa > Arthropoda > Insecta > Diptera > Syrphidae > Philhelius > Philhelius pedissequus. Next base: position 17,684 of record CAJVCO010000187.1, read on the forward strand.
GACAGACTGACAGACTGACAGACTGACAGACTGACAGACTGACAGACTGACAGACTGACAGACTGACAGACTGACAGACTGACAGACTGACAGACTGACAGACTGACAGACTGACAGACTGACAGACTGACAGACTGACAGACTGACAGACTGACAGACTGACAGACTGACAGACTGACAGACTGACAGACTGACAGACTGACAGACTGACAGACTGACAGACTGACAGACTGACAGACTGACAGACTGACAGACTGACAGACTGACAGACTGACAGACTGACAGACTGACAGACTGACAGACTGACAGACTGACAGACTGACAGACTGACAGACTGACAGACTGACAGACTGACAGACTGACAGACTGACAGACTGACAGACTGACAGACTGACAGACTGACAGACTGACAGACTGACAGACTGACAGACTGACAGACTGACAGACTGACAGACTGACAGACTGACAGACTGACAGACTGACAGACTGACAGACTGACAGACTGACAGACTGACAGACTGACAGACTGACAGACTGACAGACTGACAGACTGACAGACTGACAGACTGACAGACTGACAGACTGACAGACTGACAGACTGACAGACTGACAGACTGACAGACTGACAGACTGACAGACTGACAGACTGACAGACTGACAGACTGACAGACTGACAGACTGACAGACTGACAGACTGACAGACTGACAGACTGACAGACTGACAGACTGACAGACTGACAGACTGACAGACTGACAGACTGACAGACTGACAGACTGACAGACTGACAGACTGACAGACTGACAGACTGACAGACTGACAGACTGACAGACTGACAGACTGACAGACTGACAGACTGACAGACTGACAGACTGACAGACTGACAGACTGACAGACTGACAGACTGACAGACTGACAGACTGACAGACTGACAGACTGACAGACTGACAGACTGACAGACTGACAGACTGACAGACTGACAGACTGACAGACTGACAGACTGACAGACTGACAGACTGACAGACTGACAGACTGACAGACTGACAGACTGACAGACTGACAGACTGACAGACTGACAGACTGACAGACTGACAGACTGACAGACTGACAGACTGACAGACTGACAGACTGACAGACTGACAGACTGACAGACTGACAGACTGACAGACTGACAGACTGACAGACTGACAGACTGACAGACTGACAGACTGACAGACTGACAGACTGACAGACTGACAGACTGACAGACTGACAGACTGACAGACTGACAGACTGACAGACTGACAGACTGACAGACTGACAGACTGACAGACTGACAGACTGACAGACTGACAGACTGACAGACTGACAGACTGACAGACTGACAGACTGACAGACTGACAGACTGACAGACTGACAGACTGACAGACTGACAGACTGACAGACTGACAGACTGACAGACTGACAGACTGACAGACTGACAGACTGACAGACTGACAGACTGACAGACTGACAGACTGACAGACTGACAGACTGACAGACTGACAGACTGACAGACTGACAGACTGACAGACTGACAGACTGACAGACTGACAGACTGACAGACTGACAGACTGACAGACTGACAGACTGACAGACTGACAGACTGACAGACTGACAGACTGACAGACTGACAGACTGACAGACTGACAGACTGACAGACTGACAGACTGACAGACTGACAGACTGACAGACTGACAGACTGACAGACTGACAGACTGACAGACTGACAGACTGACAGACTGACAGACTGACAGACTGACAGACTGACAGACTGACAGACTGACAGACTGACAGACTGACAGACTGACAGACTGACAGACTGACAGACTGACAGACTGACAGACTGACAGACTGACAGACTGACAGACTGACAGACTGACAGACTGACAGACTGACAGACTGACAGACTGACAGACTGACAGACTGACAGACTGACAGACTGACAGACTGACAGACTGACAGACTGACAGACTGACAGACTGACAGACTGACAGACTGACAGACTGACAGACTGACAGACTGACAGACTGACAGACTGACAGACTGACAGACTGACAGACTGACAGACTGACAGACTGACAGACTGACAGACTGACAGACTGACAGACTGACAGACTGACAGACTGACAGACTGACAGACTGACAGACTGACAGACTGACAGACTGACAGACTGACAGACTGACAGACTGACAGACTGACAGACTGACAGACTGACAGACTGACAGACTGACAGACTGACAGACTGACAGACTGACAGACTGACAGACTGACAGACTGACAGACTGACAGACTGACAGACTGACAGACTGACAGACTGACAGACTGACAGACTGACAGACTGACAGACTGACAGACTGACAGACTGACAGACTGACAGACTGACAGACTGACAGACTGACAGACTGACAGACTGACAGACTGACAGACTGACAGACTGACAGACTGACAGACTGACAGACTGACAGACTGACAGACTGACAGACTGACAGACTGACAGACTGACAGACTGACAGACTGACAGACTGACAGACTGACAGACTGACAGACTGACAGACTGACAGACTGACAGACTGACAGACTGACAGACTGACAGACTGACAGACTGACAGACTGACAGACTGACAGACTGACAGACTGACAGACTGACAGACTGACAGACTGACAGACTGACAGACTGACAGACTGACAGACTGACAGACTGACAGACTGACAGACTGACAGACTGACAGACTGACAGACTGACAGACTGACAGACTGACAGACTGACAGACTGACAGACTGACAGACTGACAGACTGACAGACTGACAGACTGACAGACTGACAGACTGACAGACTGACAGACTGACAGACTGACAGACTGACAGACTGACAGACTGACAGACTGACAGACTGACAGACTGACAGACTGACAGACTGACAGACTGACAGACTGACAGACTGACAGACTGACAGACTGACAGACTGACAGACTGACAGACTGACAGACTGACAGACTGACAGACTGACAGACTGACAGACTGACAGACTGACAGACTGACAGACTGACAGACTGACAGACTGACAGACTGACAGACTGACAGACTGACAGACTGACAGACTGACAGACTGACAGACTGACAGACTGACAGACTGACAGACTGACAGACTGACAGACTGACAGACTGACAGACTGACAGACTGACAGACTGACAGACTGACAGACTGACAGACTGACAGACTGACAGACTGACAGACTGACAGACTGACAGACTGACAGACTGACAGACTGACAGACTGACAGACTGACAGACTGACAGACTGACAGACTGACAGACTGACAGACTGACAGACTGACAGACTGACAGACTGACAGACTGACAGACTGACAGACTGACAGACTGACAGACTGACAGACTGACAGACTGACAGACTGACAGACTGACAGACTGACAGACTGACAGACTGACAGACTGACAGACTGACAGACTGACAGACTGACAGACTGACAGACTGACAGACTGACAGACTGACAGACTGACAGACTGACAGACTGACAGACTGACAGACTGACAGACTGACAGACTGACAGACTGACAGACTGACAGACTGACAGACTGACAGACTGACAGACTGACAGACTGACAGACTGACAGACTGACAGACTGACAGACTGACAGACTGACAGACTGACAGACTGACAGACTGACAGACTGACAGACTGACAGACTGACAGACTGACAGACTGACAGACTGACAGACTGACAGACTGACAGACTGACAGACTGACAGACTGACAGACTGACAGACTGACAGACTGACAGACTGACAGACTGACAGACTGACAGACTGACAGACTGACAGACTGACAGACTGACAGACTGACAGACTGACAGACTGACAGACTGACAGACTGACAGACTGACAGACTGACAGACTGACAGACTGACAGACTGACAGACTGACAGACTGACAGACTGACAGACTGACAGACTGACAGACTGACAGACTGACAGACTGACAGACTGACAGACTGACAGACTGACAGACTGACAGACTGACAGACTGACAGACTGACAGACTGACAGACTGACAGACTGACAGACTGACAGACTGACAGACTGACAGACTGACAGACTGACAGACTGACAGACTGACAGACTGACAGACTGACAGACTGACAGACTGACAGACTGACAGACTGACAGACTGACAGACTGACAGACTGACAGACTGACAGACTGACAGACTGACAGACTGACAGACTGACAGACTGACAGACTGACAGACTGACAGACTGACAGACTGACAGACTGACAGACTGACAGACTGACAGACTGACAGACTGACAGACTGACAGACTGACAGACTGACAGACTGACAGACTGACAGACTGACAGACTGACAGACTGACAGACTGACAGACTGACAGACTGACAGACTGACAGACTGACAGACTGACAGACTGACAGACTGACAGACTGACAGACTGACAGACTGACAGACTGACAGACTGACAGACTGACAGACTGACAGACTGACAGACTGACAGACTGACAGACTGACAGACTGACAGACTGACAGACTGACAGACTGACAGACTGACAGACTGACAGACTGACAGACTGACAGACTGACAGACTGACAGACTGACAGACTGACAGACTGACAGACTGACAGACTGACAGACTGACAGACTGACAGACTGACAGACTGACAGACTGACAGACTGACAGACTGACAGACTGACAGACTGACAGACTGACAGACTGACAGACTGACAGACTGACAGACTGACAGACTGACAGACTGACAGACTGACAGACTGACAGACTGACAGACTGACAGACTGACAGACTGACAGACTGACAGACTGACAGACTGACAGACTGACAGACTGACAGACTGACAGACTGACAGACTGACAGACTGACAGACTGACAGACTGACAGACTGACAGACTGACAGACTGACAGACTGACAGACTGACAGACTGACAGACTGACAGACTGACAGACTGACAGACTGACAGACTGACAGACTGACAGACTGACAGACTGACAGACTGACAGACTGACAGACTGACAGACTGACAGACTGACAGACTGACAGACTGACAGACTGACAGACTGACAGACTGACAGACTGACAGACTGACAGACTGACAGACTGACAGACTGACAGACTGACAGACTGACAGACTGACAGACTGACAGACTGACAGACTGACAGACTGACAGACTGACAGACTGACAGACTGACAGACTGACAGACTGACAGACTGACAGACTGACAGACTGACAGACTGACAGACTGACAGACTGACAGACTGACAGACTGACAGACTGACAGACTGACAGACTGACAGACTGACAGACTGACAGACTGACAGACTGACAGACTGACAGACTGACAGACTGACAGACTGACAGACTGACAGACTGACAGACTGACAGACTGACAGACTGACAGACTGACAGACTGACAGACTGACAGACTGACAGACTGACAGACTGACAGACTGACAGACTGACAGACTGACAGACTGACAGACTGACAGACTGACAGACTGACAGACTGACAGACTGACAGACTGACAGACTGACAGACTGACAGACTGACAGACTGACAGACTGACAGACTGACAGACTGACAGACTGACAGACTGACAGACTGACAGACTGACAGACTGACAGACTGACAGACTGACAGACTGACAGACTGACAGACTGACAGACTGACAGACTGACAGACTGACAGACTGACAGACTGACAGACTGACAGACTGACAGACTGACAGACTGACAGACTGACAGACTGACAGACTGACAGACTGACAGACTGACAGACTGACAGACTGACAGACTGACAGACTGACAGACTGACAGACTGACAGACTGACAGACTGACAGACTGACAGACTGACAGACTGACAGACTGACAGACTGACAGACTGACAGACTGACAGACTGACAGACTGACAGACTGACAGACTGACAGACTGACAGACTGACAGACTGACAGACTGACAGACTGACAGACTGACAGACTGACAGACTGACAGACTGACAGACTGACAGACTGACAGACTGACAGACTGACAGACTGACAGACTGACAGACTGGACAGACTGACAGACTGACAGACTGACAGACTGACAGACTGACAGACTGACAGACTGACAGACTGACAGACTGACAGACTGACAGACTGACAGACTGACAGACTGACAGACTGACAGACTGACAGACTGACAGACTGACAGACTGACAGACTGACAGACTGACAGACTGACAGACTGACAGACTGACAGACTGACAGACTGACAGACTGACAGACTGACAGACTGACAGACTGACAGACTGACAGACTGACAGACTGACAGACTGACAGACTGACAGACTGACAGACTGACAGACTGACAGACTGACAGACTGACAGACTGACAGACTGACAGACTGACAGACTGACAGACTGACAGACTGACAGACTGACAGACTGACAGACTGACAGACTGACAGACTGACAGACTGACAGACTGACAGACTGACAGACTGACAGACTGACAGACTGACAGACTGACAGACTGACAGACTGACAGACTGACAGACTGACAGACTGACAGACTGACAGACTGACAGACTGACAGACTGACAGACTGACAGACTGACAGACTGACAGACTGACAGACTGACAGACTGACAGACTGACAGACTGACAGACTGACAGACTGACAGACTGACAGACTGACAGACTGACAGACTGACAGACTGACAGACTGACAGACTGACAGACTCACAGACTCGACAGACTGACAGACTGACAGACTGACAGACTGACAGACTGACAGACTGACAGACTGACAGACTGACAGACTGACAGACTGACAGACTGACAGACTGACAGACTGACAGACTGACAGACTGACAGACTGACAGACTGACAGACTGACAGACTGACAGACTGACAGACTGACAGACTGACAGACTGACAGACTGACAGACTGACAGACTGACAGACTGACAGACTGACAGACTGACAGACTGACAGACTGACAGACTGACAGACTGACAGACTGACAGACTGACAGACTGACAGACTGACAGACTGACAGACTGACAGACTGACAGACTGACAGACTGACAGACTGACAGACTGACAGACTGACAGACTGACAGACTGACAGACTGACAGACTGACAGACTGACAGACTGACAGACTGACAGACTGACAGACTGACAGACTGACAGACTGACAGACTGACAGACTGACAGACTGACAGACTGACAGACTGACAGACTGACAGACTGACAGACTGACAGACTGACAGACTGACAGACTGACAGACTGACAGACTGACAGACTGACAGACTGACAGACTGACAGACTGACAGACTGACAGACTGACAGACTGACAGACTGACAGACTGACAGACTGACAGACTGACAGACTGACAGACTGACAGACTGACAGACTGACAGACTGACAGACTGACAGACTGACAGACTGACAGACTGACAGACTGACAGACTGACAGACTGACAGACTGACAGACTGACAGACTGACAGACTGACAGACTGACAGACTGACAGACTGACAGACTGACAGACTGACAGACTGACAGACTGACAGACTGACAGACTGACAGACTGACAGACTGACAGACTGACAGACTGACAGACTGACAGACTGACAGACTGACAGACTGACAGACTGACAGACTGACAGACTGACAGACTGACAGACTGACAGACTGACAGACTGACAGACTGACAGACTGACAGACTGACAGACTGACAGACTGACAGACTGACAGACTGACAGACTGACAGACTGACAGACTGACAGACTGACAGACTGACAGACTGACAGACTGACAGACTGACAGACTGACAGACTGACAGACTGACAGACTGACAGACTGACAGACTGACAGACTGACAGACTGACAGACTGACAGACTGACAGACTGACAGACTGACAGACTGACAGACTGACAGACTGACAGACTGACAGACTGACAGACTGACAGACTGACAGACTGACAGACTGACAGACTGACAGACTGACAGACTGACAGACTGACAGACTGACAGACTGACAGACTGACAGACTGACAGACTGACAGACTGACAGACTGACAGACTGACAGACTGACAGACTGACAGACTGACAGACTGACAGACTGACAGACTGACAGACTGACAGACTGACAGACTGACAGACTGACAGACTGACAGACTGACAGACTGACAGACTGACAGACTGACAGACTGACAGACTGACAGACTGACAGACTGACAGACTGACAGACTGACAGACTGACAGACTGACAGACTGACAGACTGACAGACTGACAGACTGACAGACTGACAGACTGACAGACTGACAGACTGACAGACTGACAGACTGACAGACTGACAGACTGACAGACTGACAGACTGACAGACTGACAGACTGACAGACTGACAGACTGACAGACTGACAGACTGACAGACTGACAGACTGACAGACTGACAGACTGACAGACTGACAGACTGACAGACTGACAGACTGACAGACTGACAGACTGACAGACTGACAGACTGACAGACTGACAGACTGACAGACTGACAGACTGACAGACTGACAGACTGACAGACTGACAGACTGACAGACTGACAGACTGACAGACTGACAGACTGACAGACTGACAGACTGACAGACTGACAGACTGACAGACTGACAGACTGACAGACTGACAGACTGACAGACTGACAGACTGACAGACTGACAGACTGACAGACTGACAGACTGACAGACTGACAGACTGACAGACTGACAGACTGACAGACTGACAGACTGACAGACTGACAGACTGACAGACTGACAGACTGACAGACTGACAGACTGACAGACTGACAGACTGACAGACTGACTGACAGACTGACAGACTGACAGACTGACAGACTGACAGACTGACAGACTGACAGACTGACAGACTGACAGACTGACAGACTGACAGACTGACAGGACTGACAGACTGACAGACTGACAGACTGACAGACTGACAGACTGACAGACTGACAGACTGACAGACTGACAGACTGACAGACTGACAGACTGACAGACTGACAGACTGACAGACTGACAGACTGACAGACTGACAGACTGACAGACTGACAGACTGACAGACTGACAGACTGACAGACTGACAGACTGACAGACTGACAGACTGACAGACTGACAGACTGACAGACTGACAGACTGACAGACTGACAGACTGACAGACTGACAGACTGACAGACTGACAGACTGACAGACTGACAGACTGACAGACTGACAGACTGACAGACTGACAGACTGACAGACTGACAGACTGACAGACTGACAGACTGACAGACTGACAGACTGACAGACTGACAGACTGACAGACTGACAGACTGACAGACTGACAGACTGACAGACTGACAGACTGACAGACTGACAGACTGACAGACTGACAGACTGACAGACTGACAGACTGACAGACTGACAGACTGACAGACTGACAGACTGACAGACTGACAGACTGACAGACTGACAGACTGACAGACTGACAGACTGACAGACTGACAGACTGACAGACTGACAGACTGACAGACTGACAGACTGACAGACTGACAGACTGACAGACTGACAGACTGCACAGACTCACAGACTCACAGACTCACAGACTCACAGACTGACAGACTGACAGACTGACAGACTCACAGACTCACAGACTCACAGACTCACAGACTGACAGACTGACAGACTGACAGACTCACAGACAGACTGACAGACTGACAGACTGACAGACTGACAGACTGACAGACTGACAGACTGACAGACTGACAGACTGACAGACTGACAGACTGACAGACTGACAGACTGACAGACTGACAGACTGACAGACTGACAGACTGACAGACTGACAGACTGACAGACTGACAGACTGACAGACTGACAGACTGACAGACTGACAGACTGACAGACTGACAGACTGACAGACTGACAGACTGACAGACTGACAGACTGACAGACTGACAGACTGACAGACTGACAGACTGACAGACTGACAGACTGACAGACTGACAGACTGACAGACTGACAGACTGACAGACTGACAGACTGACAGACTGACAGACTGACAGACTGACAGACTGACAGACTGACAGACTGCAACTGACAGACTGACAGACTGACAGACTGACAGACTGACAGACTGACAGACTGACAGACTGACAGACTGACAGACTGACAGACTGACAGACTGACAGACTGACAGACTGACAGACTGACAGACTGACAGACTGACAGACTGACAGACTGACAGACTGACAGACTGACAGACTGACAGACTGACAGACTGACAGACTGACAGACTGACAGACTGACAGACTGACAGACTGACAGACTGACAGACTGACAGACTGACAGACTGACAGACTGACAGACTGACAGACTGACAGACTGACAGACTGACAGACTGACAGACTGACAGACTGACAGACTGACAGACTGACAGACTGACAGACTGACAGACTGACAGACTGACAGACTGACAGACTGACAGACTGACAGACTGACAGACTGACAGACTGACAGACTGACAGACTGACAGACTGACAGACTGACAGACTGACAGACTGACAGACTGACAGACTGACAGACTGACAGACTGACAGACTGACAGACTGACAGACTGACAGACTGACAGACTGACAGACTGACAGACTGACAGACTGACAGACTGACAGACTGACAGACTGACAGACTGACAGACTGACAGGACTGACAGACTGACAGACTGACAGACTGACAGACTGACAGACTGACAGACTGACAGACTGACAGACTGACAGACTGACAGACTGACAGACTGACAGACTGACAGACTGACAGACTGACAGACTGACAGACTGACAGACTGACAGACTGACAGACTGACAGACTGACAGACTGACAGACTGACAGACTGACAGACTGACAGACTGACAGACTGACAGACTGACAGACTGACAGACTGACAGACTGACAGACTGACAGACTGACAGACTGACAGACTGACAGACTGACAGACTGACAGACTGACAGACTGACAGACTGACAGACTGACAGACTGACAGACTGACAGACTGACAGACTGACAGACTGACAGACTGACAGACTGACAGACTGACAGACTGACAGACTGACAGACTGACAGACTGACAGACTGACAGACTGACAGACTGACAGACTGACAGACTGACAGACTGACAGACTGACAGACTGACAGACTGACAGACTGACAGACTGACAGACTGACAGACTGACAGACTGACAGACTGACAGACTGACAGACTGACAGACTGACAGACTGACAGACTGACAGACTGACAGACTGACAGACTGACAGACTGACAGACTGACAGACTGACAGACTGACAGACTGACAGACTGACAGACTGACAGACTGACAGACTGACAGACTGACAGACTGACAGACTGACAGACTGACAGACTGACAGACTGACAGACTGACAGACTGACAGACTGACAGACTGACAGACTGACAGACTGACAGACTGACAGACTGACAGACTGACAGACTGACAGACTGACAGACTGACAGACTGACAGACTGACAGACTGACAGACTGACAGACTGACAGACTGACAGACTGACAGACTGACAGACTGACAGACTGACAGACTGACAGACTGACAGACTGACAGACTGACAGGACTGACAGACTGACAGACTGACAGACTGACAGACAGACTGACAGACTGACAGACTGACAGACTGACAGACTGACAGACTGACAGACTGACAGACTGACAGACTGACAGACTGACAGACTGACAGACTGACAGACTGACAGACTGACAGACTGACAGACTGACAGACTGACAGACTGACAGACTGACAGACTGACAGACTGACAGACTGACAGACTGACAGACTGACAGACTGACAGACTGACAGACTGACAGACTGACAGACTGACAGACTGACAGACTGACAGACTGACAGACTGACAGACTGACAGACTGACAGACTGACAGACTGACAGACTGACAGACTGACAGACTGACAGACTGACAGACTGACAGACTGACAGACTGACAGACTGACAGACTGACAGACTGACAGACTGACAGACTGACAGACTGACAGACTGACAGACTGACAGACTGACAGACTGACAGACTGACAGACTGACAGACTGACAGACTGACAGACTGACAGACTGACAGACTGACAGACTGACAGACTGACAGACTGACAGACTGACAGACTGACAGACTGACAGACTGACAGACTGACAGACTGACAGACTGACAGACTGACAGACTGACAGACTGACAGACTGACAGACTGACAGACTGACAGACTGACAGACTGACAGACTGACAGACTGACAGACTGACAGACTGACAGACTGACAGACTGACAGACTGACAGACTGACAGACTGACAGACTGACAGACTGACAGACTGACAGACTGACAGACTGACAGACTGACAGACTGACAGACTGACAGACTGACAGACTGACAGACTGACAGACTGACAGACTGACAGACTGACAGACTGACAGACTGACAGACTGACAGACTGACAGACTGACAGACTGACAGACTGACAGACTGACAGACTGACAGACTGACAGACTGACAGACTGACAGACTGACAGACTGACAGACTGACAGACTGACAGACTGACAGACTGACAGACTGACAGACTGACAGACTGACAGACTGACAGACTCGCCAGACGGCACAGACTGACAGACTGACAGACTGACAGACTGACAGACTGACAGACTGACAGACTGACAGACTGACAGACTGACAGACTGACAGACTGACAGACTGACAGACTGACAGACTGACAGACTGACAGACTGACAGACTGACAGACTGACAGACTGACAGACTGACAGACTGACAGACTGACAGACTGACAGACTGACAGACTGACAGACTGACAGACTGACAGACTGACAGACTGACAGACTGACAGACTGACAGACTGACAGACTGACAGACTGACAGACTGACAGACTGACAGACTGACAGACTGACAGACTGACAGACTGACAGACTGACAGACTGACAGACTGACAGACTGACAGACTGACAGACTGACAGACTGACAGACTGACAGACTGACAGACTGACAGACTGACAGACTGACAGACTGACAGACTGACAGACTGACAGACTGACAGACTGACAGACTGACAGACTGACAGACTGACAGACTGACAGACTGACAGACTGACAGACTGACAGACTGACAGACTGACAGACTGACAGACTGACAGACTGACAGACTGACAGACTGACAGACTGACAGACTGACAGACTGACAGACTGACAGACTGACAGACTGACAGACTGACAGACTGACAGACTGACAGACTGACAGACTGACAGACTGACAGACTGACAGACTGACAGACTGACAGACTGACAGACTGACAGACTGACAGACTGACAGACTGACAGACTGACAGACTGACAGACTGACAGACTGACAGACTGACAGACTGACAGACTGACAGACTGACAGACTGACAGACTGACAGACTGACAGACTGACAGACTGACAGACTGACAGACTGACAGACTGACAGACTGACAGACTGACAGACTGACAGACTGACAGACTGACAGACTGACAGACTGACAGACTGACAGACTGACAGACTGACAGACTGACAGACTGACAGACTGACAGACTGACAGACTGACAGACTGACAGACTGACAGACTGACAGACTGACAGACTGACAGACTGACAGACTGACAGACTGACAGACTGACAGACTGACAGACTGACAGACTGACAGACTGACAGACTGACAGACTGACAGACTGACAGACTGACAGACTGACAGACTGACAGACTGACAGACTGACAGACTGACAGACTGACAGACTGACAGACTGACAGACTGACAGACTGACAGACTGACAGACTGACAGACTGACAGACTGACAGACTGACAGACTGACAGACTGACAGACTGACAGACTGACAGACTGACAGACTGACAGACTGACAGACTGACAGACTGACAGACTGACAGACTGACAGACTGACAGACTGACAGACTGACAGACTGACAGACTGACAGACTGACAGACTGACAGACTGACAGACTGACAGACTGACAGACTGACAGACTGACAGACTGACAGACTGACAGACTGACAGACTGACAGACTGACAGACTGACAGACTGACAGACTGACAGACTGACAGACTGACAGACTGACAGACTGACAGACTGACAGACTGACAGACTGACAGACTGACAGACTGACAGACTGACAGACTGACAGACTGACAGACTGACAGACTGACAGACTGACAGACTGACAGACTGACAGACTGACAGACTGACAGACTGACAGACTGACAGACTGACAGACTGACAGACTGACAGACTGACAGACTGACAGACTGACAGACTGACAGACTGACAGACTGACAGACTGACAGACTGACAGACTGACAGACTGACAGACTGACAGACTGACAGACTGACAGACTGACAGACTGACAGACTGACAGACTGACAGACTGACAGACTGACAGACTGACAGACTGACAGACTGACAGACTGACAGACTGACAGACTGACAGACTGACAGACTGACAGACTGACAGACTGACAGACTGACAGACTGACAGACTGACAGACTGACAGACTGACAGACTGACAGACTGACAGACTGACAGACTGACAGACTGACAGACTGACAGACTGACAGACTGACAGACTGACAGACTGACAGACTGACAGACTGACAGACTGACAGACTGACAGACTGACAGACTGACAGACTGACAGACTGACAGACTGACAGACTGACAGACTGACAGACTGACAGACTGACAGACTGACAGACTGACAGACTGACAGACTGACAGACTGACAGACTGACAGACTGACAGACTGACAGACTGACAGACTGACAGACTGACAGACTGACAGACTGACAGACTGACAGACTGACAGACTGACAGACTGACAGACTGACAGACTGACAGACTGACAGACTGACAGACTGACAGACTGACAGACTGACAGACTGACAGACTGACAGACTGACAGACTGACAGACTGACAGACTGACAGACTGACAGACTGACAGACTGACAGACTGACAGACTGACAGACTGACAGACTGACAGACTGACAGACTGACAGACTGACAGACTGACAGACTGACAGACTGACAGACTGACAGACTGACAGACTGACAGACTGACAGACTGACAGACTGACAGACTGACAGACTGACAGACTGACAGACTGACAGACTGACAGACTGACAGACTGACAGACTGACAGACTGACAGACTGACAGACTGACAGACTGACAGACTGACAGACTGACAGACTGACAGACTGACAGACTGACAGACTGACAGACTGACAGACTGACAGACTGACAGACTGACAGACTGACAGACTGACAGACTGACAGACTGACAGACTGACAGACTGACAGACTGACAGACTGACAGACTGACAGACTGACAGACTGACAGACTGACAGACTGACAGACTGACAGACTGACAGACTGACAGACTGACAGACTGACAGACTGACAGACTGACAGACTGACAGACTGACAGACTGACAGACTGACAGACTGACAGACTGACAGACTGACAGACTGACAGACTGACAGACTGACAGACTGACAGACTGACAGACTGACAGACTGACAGACTGACAGACTGACAGACTGACAGACTGACAGACTGACAGACTGACAGACTGACAGACTGACAGACTGACAGACTGACAGACTGACAGACTGACAGACTGACAGACTGACAGACTGACAGACTGACAGACTGACAGACTGACAGACTGACAGACTGACAGACTGACAGACTGACAGACTGACAGACTGACAGACTGACAGACTGACAGACTGACAGACTGACAGACTGACAGACTGACAGACTGACAGACTGACAGACTGACAGACTGACAGACTGACAGACTGACAGACTGACAGACTGACAGACTGACAGACTGACAGACTGACAGACTGACAGACTGACAGACTGACAGACTGACAGACTGACAGACTGACAGACTGACAGACTGACAGACTGACAGACTGACAGACTGACAGACTGACAGACTGACAGACTGACAGACTGACAGACTGACAGACTGACAGACTGACAGACTGACAGACTGACAGACTGACAGACTGACAGACTGACAGACTGACAGACTGACAGACTGACAGACTGACAGACTGACAGACTGACAGACTGACAGACTGACAGACTGACAGACTGACAGACTGACAGACTGACAGACTGACAGACTGACAGACTGACAGACTGACAGACTGACAGACTGACAGACTGACAGACTGACAGACTGACAGACTGACAGACTGACAGACTGACAGACTGACAGACTGACAGACTGACAGACTGACAGACTGACAGACTGACAGACTGACAGACTGACAGACTGACAGACTGACAGACTGACAGACTGACAGACTGACAGACTGACAGACTGACAGACTGACAGACTGACAGACTGACAGACTGACAGACTGACAGACTGACAGACTGACAGACTGACAGACTGACAGACTGACAGACTGACAGACTGACAGACTGACAGACTGACAGACTGACAGACTGACAGACTGACAGACTGACAGACTGACAGACTGACAGACTGACAGACTGACAGACTGACAGACTGACAGACTGACAGACTGACAGACTGACAGACTGACAGACTGACAGACTGACAGACTGACAGACTGACAGACTGACAGACTGACAGACTGACAGACTGACAGACTGACAGACTGACAGACTGACAGACTGACAGACTGACAGACTGACAGACTGACAGACTGACAGACTGACAGACTGACAGACTGACAGACTGACAGACTGACAGACTGACAGACTGACAGACTGACAGACTGACAGACTGACAGACTGACAGACTGACAGACTGACAGACTGACAGACTGACAGACTGACAGACTGACAGACTGACAGACTGACAGACTGACAGACTGACAGACTGACAGACTGACAGACTGACAGACTGACAGACTGACAGACTGACAGACTGACAGACTGACAGACTGACAGACTGACAGACTGACAGACTGACAGACTGACAGACTGACAGACTGACAGACTGACAGACTGACAGACTGACAGACTGACAGACTGACAGACTGACAGACTGACAGACTGACAGACTGACAGACTGACAGACTGACAGACTGACAGACTGACAGACTGACAGACTGACAGACTGACAGACTGACAGACTGACAGACTGACAGACTGACAGACTGACAGACTGACAGACTGACAGACTGACAGACTGACAGACTGACAGACTGACAGACTGACAGACTGACAGACTGACAGACTGACAGACTGACAGACTGACAGACTGACAGACTGACAGACTGACAGACTGACAGACTGACAGACTGACAGACTGACAGACTGACAGACTGACAGACTGACAGACTGACAGACTGACAGACTGACAGACTGACAGACTGACAGACTGACAGACTGACAGACTGACAGACTGACAGACTGACAGACTGACAGACTGACAGACTGACAGACTGACAGACTGACAGACTGACAGACTGACAGACTGACAGACTGACAGACTGACAGACTGACAGACTGACAGACTGACAGACTGACAGACTGACAGACTGACAGACTGACAGACTGACAGACTGACAGACTGACAGACTGACAGACTGACAGACTGACAGACTGACAGACTGACAGACTGACAGACTGACAGACTGACAGACTGACAGACTGACAGACTGACAGACTGACAGACTGACAGACTGACAGACTGACAGACTGACAGACTGACAGACTGACAGACTGACAGACTGACAGACTGACAGACTGACAGACTGACAGACTGACAGACTGACAGACTGACAGACTGACAGACTGACAGACTGACAGACTGACAGACTGACAGACTGACAGACTGACAGACTGACAGACTGACAGACTGACAGACTGACAGACTGACAGACTGACAGACTGACAGACTGACAGACTGACAGACTGACAGACTGACAGACTGACAGACTGACAGACTGACAGACTGACAGACTGACAGACTGACAGACTGACAGACTGACAGACTGACAGACTGACAGACTGACAGACTGACAGACTGACAGACTGACAGACTGACAGACTGACAGACTGACAGACTGACAGACTGACAGACTGACAGACTGACAGACTGACAGACTGACAGACTGACAGACTGACAGACTGACAGACTGACAGACTGACAGACTGACAGACTGACAGACTGACAGACTGACAGACTGACAGACTGACAGACTGACAGACTGACAGACTGACAGACTGACAGACTGACAGACTGACAGACTGACAGACTGACAGACTGACAGACTGACAGACTGACAGACTGACAGACTGACAGACTGACAGACTGACAGACTGACAGACTGACAGACTGACAGACTGACAGACTGACAGACTGACAGACTGACAGACTGACAGACTGACAGACTGACAGACTGACAGACTGACAGACTGACAGACTGACAGACTGACAGACTGACAGACTGACAGACTGACAGACTGACAGACTGACAGACTGACAGACTGACAGACTGACAGACTGACAGACTGACAGACTGACAGACTGACAGACTGACAGACTGACAGACTGACAGACTGACAGACTGACAGACTGACAGACTGACAGACTGACAGACTGACAGACTGACAGACTGACAGACTGACAGACTGACAGACTGACAGACTGACAGACTGACAGACTGACAGACTGACAGACTGACAGACTGACAGACTGACAGACTGACAGACTGACAGACTGACAGACTGACAGACTGACAGACTGACAGACTGACAGACTGACAGACTGACAGACTGACAGACTGACAGACTGACAGACTGACAGACTGACAGACTGACAGACTGACAGACTGACAGACTGACAGACTGACAGACTGACAGACTGACAGACTGACAGACTGACAGACTGACAGACTGACAGACTGACAGACTGACAGACTGACAGACTGACAGACTGACAGACTGACAGACTGACAGACTGACAGACTGACAGACTGACAGACTGACAGACTGACAGACTGACAGACTGACAGACTGACAGACTGACAGACTGACAGACTGACAGACTGACAGACTGACAGACTGACAGACTGACAGACTGACAGACTGACAGACTGACAGACTGACAGACTGACAGACTGACAGACTGACAGACTGACAGACTGACAGACTGACAGACTGACAGACTGACAGACTGACAGACTGACAGACTGACAGACTGACAGACTGACAGACTGACAGACTGACAGACTGACAGACTGACAGACTGACAGACTGACAGACTGACAGACTGACAGACTGACAGACTGACAGACTGACAGACTGACAGACTGACAGACTGACAGACTGACAGACTGACAGACTGACAGACTGACAGACTGACAGACTGACAGACTGACAGACTGACAGACTGACAGACTGACAGACTGACAGACTGACAGACTGACAGACTGACAGACTGACAGACTGACAGACTGACAGACTGACAGACTGACAGACTGACAGACTGACAGACTGACAGACTGACAGACTGACAGACTGACAGACTGACAGACTGACAGACTGACAGACTGACAGACTGACAGACTGACAGACTGACAGACTGACAGACTGACAGACTGACAGACTGACAGACTGACAGACTGACAGACTGACAGACTGACAGACTGACAGACTGACAGACTGACAGACTGACAGACTGACAGACTGACAGACTGACAGACTGACAGACTGACAGACTGACAGACTGACAGACTGACAGACTGACAGACTGACAGACTGACAGACTGACAGACTGACAGACTGACAGACTGACAGACTGACAGACTGACAGACTGACAGACTGACAGACTGACAGACTGACAGACTGACAGACTGACAGACTGACAGACTGACAGACTGACAGACTGACAGACTGACAGACTGACAGACTGACAGACTGACAGACTGACAGACTGACAGACTGACAGACTGACAGACTGACAGACTGACAGACTGACAGACTGACAGACTGACAGACTGACAGACTGACAGACTGACAGACTGACAGACTGACAGACTGACAGACTGACAGACTGACAGACTGACAGACTGACAGACTGACAGACTGACAGACTGACAGACTGACAGACTGACAGACTGACAGACTGACAGACTGACAGACTGACAGACTGACAGACTGACAGACTGACAGACTGACAGACTGACAGACTGACAGACTGACAGACTGACAGACTGACAGACTGACAGACTGACAGACTGACAGACTGACAGACTGACAGACTGACAGACTGACAGACTGACAGACTGACAGACTGACAGACTGACAGACTGACAGACTGACAGACTGACAGACTGACAGACTGACAGACTGACAGACTGACAGACTGACAGACTGACAGACTGACAGACTGACAGACTGACAGACTGACAGACTGACAGACTGACAGACTGACAGACTGACAGACTGACAGACTGACAGACTGACAGACTGACAGACTGACAGACTGACAGACTGACAGACTGACAGACTGACAGACTGACAGACTGACAGACTGACAGACTGACAGACTGACAGACTGACAGACTGACAGACTGACAGACTGACAGACTGACAGACTGACAGACTGACAGACTGACAGACTGACAGACTGACAGACTGACAGACTGACAGACTGACAGACTGACAGACTGACAGACTGACAGACTGACAGACTGACAGACTGACAGACTGACAGACTGACAGACTGACAGACTGACAGACTGACAGACTGACAGACTGACAGACTGACAGACTGACAGACTGACAGACTGACAGACTGACAGACTGACAGACTGACAGACTGACAGACTGACAGACTGACAGACTGACAGACTGACAGACTGACAGACTGACAGACTGACAGACTGACAGACTGACAGACTGACAGACTGACAGACTGACAGACTGACAGACTGACAGACTGACAGACTGACAGACTGACAGACTGACAGACTGACAGACTGACAGACTGACAGACTGACAGACTGACAGACTGACAGACTGACAGACTGACAGACTGACAGACTGACAGACTGACAGACTGACAGACTGACAGACTGACAGACTGACAGACTGACAGACTGACAGACTGACAGACTGACAGACTGACAGACTGACAGACTGACAGACTGACAGACTGACAGACTGACAGACTGACAGACTGACAGACTGACAGACTGACAGACTGACAGACTGACAGACTGACAGACTGACAGACTGACAGACTGACAGACTGACAGACTGACAGACTGACAGACTGACAGACTGACAGACTGACAGACTGACAGACTGACAGACTGACAGACTGACAGACTGACAGACTGACAGACTGACAGACTGACAGACTGACAGACTGACAGACTGACAGACTGACAGACTGACAGACTGACAGACTGACAGACTGACAGACTGACAGACTGACAGACTGACAGACTGACAGACTGACAGACTGACAGACTGACAGACTGACAGACTGACAGACTGACAGACTGACAGACTGACAGACTGACAGACTGACAGACTGACAGACTGACAGACTGACAGACTGACAGACTGACAGACTGACAGACTGACAGACTGACAGACTGACAGACTGACAGACTGACAGACTGACAGACTGACAGACTGACAGACTGACAGACTGACAGACTGACAGACTGACAGACTGACAGACTGACAGACTGACAGACTGACAGACTGACAGACTGACAGACTGACAGACTGACAGACTGACAGACTGACAGACTGACAGACTGACAGACTGACAGACTGACAGACTGACAGACTGACAGACTGACAGACTGACAGACTGACAGACTGACAGACTGACAGACTGACAGACTGACAGACTGACAGACTGACAGACTGACAGACTGACAGACTGACAGACTGACAGACTGACAGACTGACAGACTGACAGACTGACAGACTGACAGACTGACAGACTGACAGACTGACAGACTGACAGACTGACAGACTGACAGACTGACAGACTGACAGACTGACAGACTGACAGACTGACAGACTGACAGACTGACAGACTGACAGACTGACAGACTGACAGACTGACAGACTGACAGACTGACAGACTGACAGACTGACAGACTGACAGACTGACAGACTGACAGACTGACAGACTG
>CAJVCO010000188.1:0-39880 GCA_910595825.1 Philhelius pedissequus
AGACTGACAGACTGACAGACTGACAGACTGACAGACTGACAGACTGACAGACTGACAGACTGACAGACTGACAGACTGACAGACTGACAGACTGACAGACTGACAGACTGACAGACTGACAGACTGACAGACTGACAGACTGACAGACTGACAGACTGACAGACTGACAGACTGACAGACTGACAGACTGACAGACTGACAGACTGACAGACTGACAGACTGACAGACTGACAGACTGACAGACTGACAGACTGACAGACTGACAGACTGACAGACTGACAGACTGACAGACTGACAGACTGACAGACTGACAGACTGACAGACTGACAGACTGACAGACTGACAGACTGACAGACTGACAGACTGACAGACTGACAGACTGACAGACTGACAGACTGACAGACTGACAGACTGACAGACTGACAGACTGACAGACTGACAGACTGACAGACTGACAGACTGACAGACTGACAGACTGACAGACTGACAGACTGACAGACTGACAGACTGACAGACTGACAGACTGACAGACTGACAGACTGACAGACTGACAGACTGACAGACTGACAGACTGACAGACTGACAGACTGACAGACTGACAGACTGACAGACTGACAGACTGACAGACAGACTGACAGACTGACAGACTGACAGACTGACAGACTGACAGACTGACAGACTGACAGACTGACAGACTGACAGACTGACAGACTGACAGACTGACAGACTGACAGACTGACAGACTGACAGACTGACAGACTGACAGACTGACAGACTGACAGACTGACAGACTGACAGACTGACAGACTGACAGACTGACAGACTGACAGACTGACAGACTGACAGACTGACAGACTGACAGACTGACAGACTGACAGACTGACAGACTGACAGACTGACAGACTGACAGACTGACAGACTGACAGACTGACAGACTGACAGACTGACAGACTGACAGACTGACAGACTGACAGACTGACAGACTGACAGACTGACAGACTGACAGACTGACAGACTGACAGACTGACAGACTGACAGACTGACAGACTGACAGACTGACAGACTGACAGACTGACAGACTGACAGACTGACAGACTGACAGACTGACAGACTGACAGACTGACAGACTGACAGACTGACAGACTGACAGACTGACAGACTGACAGACTGACAGACTGACAGACTGACAGACTGACAGACTGACAGACTGACAGACTGACAGACTGACAGACTGACAGACTGACAGACTGACAGACTGACAGACTGACAGACTGACAGACTGACAGACTGACAGACTGACAGACTGACAGACTGACAGACTGACAGACTGACAGACTGACAGACTGACAGACTGACAGACTGACAGACTGACAGACTGACAGACTGACAGACTGACAGACTGACAGACTGACAGACTGACAGACTGACAGACTGACAGACTGACAGACTGACAGACTGACAGACTGACAGACTGACAGACTGACAGACTGACAGACTGACAGACTGACAGACTGACAGACTGACAGACTGACAGACTGACAGACTGACAGACTGACAGACTGACAGACTGACAGACTGACAGACTGACAGACTGACAGACTGACAGACTGACAGACTGACAGACTGACAGACTGACAGACTGACAGACTGACAGACTGACAGACTGACAGACTGACAGACTGACAGACTGACAGACTGACAGACTGACAGACTGACAGACTGACAGACTGACAGACTGACAGACTGACAGACTGACAGACTGACAGACTGACAGACTGACAGACTGACAGACTGACAGACTGACAGACTGACAGACTGACAGACTGACAGACTGACAGACTGACAGACTGACAGACTGACAGACTGACAGACTGACAGACTGACAGACTGACAGACTGACAGACTGACAGACTGACAGACTGACAGACTGACAGACTGACAGACTGACAGACTGACAGACTGACAGACTGACAGACTGACAGACTGACAGACTGACAGACTGACAGACTGACAGACTGACAGACTGACAGACTGACAGACTGACAGACTGACAGACTGACAGACTGACAGACTGACAGACTGACAGACTGACAGACTGACAGACTGACAGACTGACAGACTGACAGACTGACAGACTGACAGACTGACAGACTGACAGACTGACAGACTGACAGACTGACAGACTGACAGACTGACAGACTGACAGACTGACAGACTGACAGACTGACAGACTGACAGACTGACAGACTGACAGACTGACAGACTGACAGACTGACAGACTGACAGACTGACAGACTGACAGACTGACAGACTGACAGACTGACAGACTGACAGACTGACAGACTGACAGACTGACAGACTGACAGACTGACAGACTGACAGACTGACAGACTGACAGACTGACAGACTGACAGACTGACAGACTGACAGACTGACAGACTGACAGACTGACAGACTGACAGACTGACAGACTGACAGACTGACAGACTGACAGACTGACAGACTGACAGACTGACAGACTGACAGACTGACAGACTGACAGACTGACAGACTGACAGACTGACAGACTGACAGACTGACAGACTGACAGACTGACAGACTGACAGACTGACAGACTGACAGACTGACAGACTGACAGACTGACAGACTGACAGACTGACAGACTGACAGACTGACAGACTGACAGACTGACAGACTGACAGACTGACAGACTGACAGACTGACAGACTGACAGACTGACAGACTGACAGACTGACAGACTGACAGACTGACAGACTGACAGACTGACAGACTGACAGACTGACAGACTGACAGACTGACAGACTGACAGACTGACAGACTGACAGACTGACAGACTGACAGACTGACAGACTGACAGACTGACAGACTGACAGACTGACAGACTGACAGACTGACAGACTGACAGACTGACAGACTGACAGACTGACAGACTGACAGACTGACAGACTGACAGACTGACAGACTGACAGACTGACAGACTGACAGACTGACAGACTGACAGACTGACAGACTGACAGACTGACAGACTGACAGACTGACAGACTGACAGACTGACAGACTGACAGACTGACAGACTGACAGACTGACAGACTGACAGACTGACAGACTGACAGACTGACAGACTGACAGACTGACAGACTGACAGACTGACAGACTGACAGACTGACAGACTGACAGACTGACAGACTGACAGACTGACAGACTGACAGACTGACAGACTGACAGACTGACAGACTGACAGACTGACAGACTGACAGACTGACAGACTGACAGACTGACAGACTGACAGACTGACAGACTGACAGACTGACAGACTGACAGACTGACAGACTGACAGACTGACAGTCTGACAGACTGACAGACTGACAGACTGACAGACTGACAGACTGACAGTCTGACAGACTGACAGACTGTCAGTCTGTCAGTCTGTCAGTCTGTCAGTCTGTCAGTCTGTCAGTCTGTCAGTCTGTCAGTCTGTCAGTCTGTCAGTCTGTCAGTCTGTCAGTCTGTCAGTCTGTCAGTCTGTCAGTCTGTCAGTCTGTCAGTCTGTCAGTCTGTCAGTCTGTCAGTCTGTCAGTCTGTCAGTCTGTCAGTCTGTCAGTCTGTCAGTCTGTCAGTCTGTCAGTCTGTCAGTCTGTCAGTCTGTCAGTCTGTCAGTCTGTCAGTCTGTCAGTCTGTCAGTCTGTCAGTCTGTCAGTCTGTCAGTCTGTCAGTCTGTCAGTCTGTCAGTCTGTCAGTCTGTCAGTCTGTCAGTCTGTCAGTCTGTCAGTCTGTCAGTCTGTCAGTCTGTCAGTCTGTCAGTCTGTCAGTCTGTCAGTCTGTCAGTCTGTCAGTCTGTCAGTCTGTCAGTCTGTCAGTCTGTCAGTCTGTCAGTCTGTCAGTCTGTCAGTCTGTCAGTCTGTCAGTCTGTCAGTCTGTCAGTCTGTCAGTCTGTCAGTCTGTCAGTCTGTCAGTCTGTCAGTCTGTCAGTCTGTCAGTCTGTCAGTCTGTCAGTCTGTCAGTCTGTCAGTCTGTCAGTCTGTCAGTCTGTCAGTCTGTCAGTCTGTCAGTCTGTCAGTCTGTCAGTCTGTCAGTCTGTCAGTCTGTCAGTCTGTCAGTCTGTCAGTCTGTCAGTCTGTCAGTCTGTCAGTCTGTCAGTCTGTCAGTCTGTCAGTCTGTCAGTCTGTCAGTCTGTCAGTCTGTCAGTCTGTCAGTCTGTCAGTCTGTCAGTCTGTCAGTCTGTCAGTCTGTCAGTCTGTCAGTCTGTCAGTCTGTCAGTCTGTCAGTCTGTCAGTCTGTCAGTCTGTCAGTCTGTCAGTCTGTCAGTCTGTCAGTCTGTCAGTCTGTCAGTCTGTCAGTCTGTCAGTCTGTCAGTCTGTCAGTCTGTCAGTCTGTCAGTCTGTCAGTCTGTCAGTCTGTCAGTCTGTCAGTCTGTCAGTCTGTCAGTCTGTCAGTCTGTCAGTCTGTCAGTCTGTCAGTCTGTCAGTCTGTCAGTCTGTCAGTCTGTCAGTCTGTCAGTCTGTCAGTCTGTCAGTCTGTCAGTCTGTCAGTCTGTCAGTCTGTCAGTCTGTCAGTCTGTCAGTCTGTCAGTCTGTCAGTCTGTCAGTCTGTCAGTCTGTCAGTCTGTCAGTCTGTCAGTCTGTCAGTCTGTCAGTCTGTCAGTCTGTCAGTCTGTCAGTCTGTCAGTCTGTCAGTCTGTCAGTCTGTCAGTCTGTCAGTCTGTCAGTCTGTCAGTCTGTCAGTCTGTCAGTCTGTCAGTCTGTCAGTCTGTCAGTCTGTCAGTCTGTCAGTCTGTCAGTCTGTCAGTCTGTCAGTCTGTCAGTCTGTCAGTCTGTCAGTCTGTCAGTCTGTCAGTCTGTCAGTCTGTCAGTCTGTCAGTCTGTCAGTCTGTCAGTCTGTCAGTCTGTCAGTCTGTCAGTCTGTCAGTCTGTCAGTCTGTCAGTCTGTCAGTCTGTCAGTCTGTCAGTCTGTCAGTCTGTCAGTCTGTCAGTCTGTCAGTCTGTCAGTCTGTCAGTCTGTCAGTCTGTCAGTCTGTCAGTCTGTCAGTCTGTCAGTCTGTCAGTCTGTCAGTCTGTCAGTCTGTCAGTCTGTCAGTCTGTCAGTCTGTCAGTCTGTCAGTCTGTCAGTCTGTCAGTCTGTCAGTCTGTCAGTCTGTCAGTCTGTCAGTCTGTCAGTCTGTCAGTCTGTCAGTCTGTCAGTCTGTCAGTCTGTCAGTCTGTCAGTCTGTCAGTCTGTCAGTCTGTCAGTCTGTCAGTCTGTCAGTCTGTCAGTCTGTCAGTCTGTCAGTCTGTCAGTCTGTCAGTCTGTCAGTCTGTCAGTCTGTCAGTCTGTCAGTCTGTCAGTCTGTCAGTCTGTCAGTCTGTCAGTCTGTCAGTCTGTCAGTCTGTCAGTCTGTCAGTCTGTCAGTCTGTCAGTCTGTCAGTCTGTCAGTCTGTCAGTCTGTCAGTCTGTCAGTCTGTCAGTCTGTCAGTCTGTCAGTCTGTCAGTCTGTCAGTCTGTCAGTCTGTCAGTCTGTCAGTCTGTCAGTCTGTCAGTCTGTCAGTCTGTCAGTCTGTCAGTCTGTCAGTCTGTCAGTCTGTCAGTCTGTCAGTCTGTCAGTCTGTCAGTCTGTCAGTCTGTCAGTCTGTCAGTCTGTCAGTCTGTCAGTCTGTCAGTCTGTCAGTCTGTCAGTCTGTCAGTCTGTCAGTCTGTCAGTCTGTCAGTCTGTCAGTCTGTCAGTCTGTCAGTCTGTCAGTCTGTCAGTCTGTCAGTCTGTCAGTCTGTCAGTCTGTCAGTCTGTCAGTCTGTCAGTCTGTCAGTCTGTCAGTCTGTCAGTCTGTCAGTCTGTCAGTCTGTCAGTCTGTCAGTCTGTCAGTCTGTCAGTCTGTCAGTCTGTCAGTCTGTCAGTCTGTCAGTCTGTCAGTCTGTCAGTCTGTCAGTCTGTCAGTCTGTCAGTCTGTCAGTCTGTCAGTCTGTCAGTCTGTCAGTCTGTCAGTCTGTCAGTCTGTCAGTCTGTCAGTCTGTCAGTCTGTCAGTCTGTCAGTCTGTCAGTCTGTCAGTCTGTCAGTCTGTCAGTCTGTCAGTCTGTCAGTCTGTCAGTCTGTCAGTCTGTCAGTCTGTCAGTCTGTCAGTCTGTCAGTCTGTCAGTCTGTCAGTCTGTCAGTCTGTCAGTCTGTCAGTCTGTCAGTCTGTCAGTCTGTCAGTCTGTCAGTCTGTCAGTCTGTCAGTCTGTCAGTCTGTCAGTCTGTCAGTCTGTCAGTCTGTCAGTCTGTCAGTCTGTCAGTCTGTCAGTCTGTCAGTCTGTCAGTCTGTCAGTCTGTCAGTCTGTCAGTCTGTCAGTCTGTCAGTCTGTCAGTCTGTCAGTCTGTCAGTCTGTCAGTCTGTCAGTCTGTCAGTCTGTCAGTCTGTCAGTCTGTCAGTCTGTCAGTCTGTCAGTCTGTCAGTCTGTCAGTCTGTCAGTCTGTCAGTCTGTCAGTCTGTCAGTCTGTCAGTCTGTCAGTCTGTCAGTCTGTCAGTCTGTCAGTCTGTCAGTCTGTCAGTCTGTCAGTCTGTCAGTCTGTCAGTCTGTCAGTCTGTCAGTCTGTCAGTCTGTCAGTCTGTCAGTCTGTCAGTCTGTCAGTCTGTCAGTCTGTCAGTCTGTCAGTCTGTCAGTCTGTCAGTCTGTCAGTCTGTCAGTCTGTCAGTCTGTCAGTCTGTCAGTCTGTCAGTCTGTCAGTCTGTCAGTCTGTCAGTCTGTCAGTCTGTCAGTCTGTCAGTCTGTCAGTCTGTCAGTCTGTCAGTCTGTCAGTCTGTCAGTCTGTCAGTCTGTCAGTCTGTCAGTCTGTCAGTCTGTCAGTCTGTCAGTCTGTCAGTCTGTCAGTCTGTCAGTCTGTCAGTCTGTCAGTCTGTCAGTCTGTCAGTCTGTCAGTCTGTCAGTCTGTCAGTCTGTCAGTCTGTCAGTCTGTCAGTCTGTCAGTCTGTCAGTCTGTCAGTCTGTCAGTCTGTCAGTCTGTCAGTCTGTCAGTCTGTCAGTCTGTCAGTCTGTCAGTCTGTCAGTCTGTCAGTCTGTCAGTCTGTCAGTCTGTCAGTCTGTCAGTCTGTCAGTCTGTCAGTCTGTCAGTCTGTCAGTCTGTCAGTCTGTCAGTCTGTCAGTCTGTCAGTCTGTCAGTCTGTCAGACTGTCAGTCTGTCAGACTGACAGACTGACAGACTGACAGACTGACAGACTGACAGACTGACAGACTGACAGACTGACAGACTGACAGACTGACAGACTGACAGACTGACAGACTGACAGACTGACAGACTGACAGACTGACAGACTGACAGACTGACAGACTGACAGACTGACAGACTGACAGACTGACAGACTGACAGACTGACAGACTGACAGACTGACAGACTGACAGACTGACAGACTGACAGACTGACAGACTGACAGACTGACAGACTGACAGACTGACAGACTGACAGACTGACAGACTGACAGACTGACAGACTGACAGACTGACAGACTGACAGACTGACAGACTGACAGACTGACAGACTGACAGACTGACAGACTGACAGACTGACAGACTGACAGACTGACAGACTGACAGACTGACAGACTGACAGACTGACAGACTGACAGACTGACAGACTGACAGACTGACAGACTGACAGACTGACAGACTGACAGACTGACAGACTGACAGACTGACAGACTGACAGACTGACAGACTGACAGACTGACAGACTGACAGACTGACAGACTGACAGACTGACAGACTGACAGACTGACAGACTGACAGACTGACAGACTGACAGACTGACAGACTGACAGACTGACAGACTGACAGACTGACAGACTGACAGACTGACAGACTGACAGACTGACAGACTGACAGACTGACAGACTGACAGACTGACAGACTGACAGACTGACAGACTGACAGACTGACAGACTGACAGACTGACAGACTGACAGACTGACAGACTGACAGACTGACAGACTGACAGACTGACAGACTGACAGACTGACAGACTGACAGACTGACAGACTGACAGACTGACAGACTGACAGACTGACAGACTGACAGACTGACAGACTGACAGACTGACAGACTGACAGACTGACAGACTGACAGACTGACAGACTGACAGACTGACAGACTGACAGACTGACAGACTGACAGACTGACAGACTGACAGACTGACAGACTGACAGACTGACAGACTGACAGACTGACAGACTGACAGACTGACAGACTGACAGACTGACAGACTGACAGACTGACAGACTGACAGACTGACAGACTGACAGACTGACAGACTGACAGACTGACAGACTGACAGACTGACAGACTGACAGACTGACAGACTGACAGACTGACAGACTGACAGACTGACAGACTGACAGACTGACAGACTGACAGACTGACAGACTGACAGACTGACAGACTGACAGACTGACAGACTGACAGACTGACAGACTGACAGACTGACAGACTGACAGACTGACAGACTGACAGACTGACAGACTGACAGACTGACAGACTGACAGACTGACAGACTGACAGACTGACAGACTGACAGACTGACAGACTGACAGACTGACAGACTGACAGACTGACAGACTGACAGACTGACAGACTGACAGACTGACAGACTGACAGACTGACAGACTGACAGACTGACAGACTGACAGACTGACAGACTGACAGACTGACAGACTGACAGACTGACAGACTGACAGACTGACAGACTGACAGACTGACAGACTGACAGACTGACAGACTGACAGACTGACAGACTGACAGACTGACAGACTGACAGACTGACAGACTGACAGACTGACAGACTGACAGACTGACAGACTGACAGACTGACAGACTGACAGACTGACAGACTGACAGACTGACAGACTGACAGACTGACAGACTGACAGACTGACAGACTGACAGACTGACAGACTGACAGACTGACAGACTGACAGACTGACAGACTGACAGACTGACAGACTGACAGACTGACAGACTGACAGACTGACAGACTGACAGACTGACAGACTGACAGACTGACAGACTGACAGACTGACAGACTGACAGACTGACAGACTGACAGACTGACAGACTGACAGACTGACAGACTGACAGACTGACAGACTGACAGACTGACAGACTGACAGACTGACAGACTGACAGACTGACAGACTGACAGACTGACAGACTGACAGACTGACAGACTGACAGACTGACAGACTGACAGACTGACAGACTGACAGACTGACAGACTGACAGACTGACAGACTGACAGACTGACAGACTGACAGACTGACAGACTGACAGACTGACAGACTGACAGACTGACAGACTGACAGACTGACAGACTGACAGACTGACAGACTGACAGACTGACAGACTGACAGACTGACAGACTGACAGACTGACAGACTGACAGACTGACAGACTGACAGACTGACAGACTGACAGACTGACAGACTGACAGACTGACAGACTGACAGACTGACAGACTGACAGACTGACAGACTGACAGACTGACAGACTGACAGACTGACAGACTGACAGACTGACAGACTGACAGACTGACAGACTGACAGACTGACAGACTGACAGACTGACAGACTGACAGACTGACAGACTGACAGACTGACAGACTGACAGACTGACAGACTGACAGACTGACAGACTGACAGACTGACAGACTGACAGACTGACAGACTGACAGACTGACAGACTGACAGACTGACAGACTGACAGACTGACAGACTGACAGACTGACAGACTGACAGACTGACAGACTGACAGACTGACAGACTGACAGACTGACAGACTGACAGACTGACAGACTGACAGACTGACAGACTGACAGACTGACAGACTGACAGACTGACAGACTGACAGACTGACAGACTGACAGACTGACAGACTGACAGACTGACAGACTGACAGACTGACAGACTGACAGACTGACAGACTGACAGACTGACAGACTGACAGACTGACAGACTGACAGACTGACAGACTGACAGACTGACAGACTGACAGACTGACAGACTGACAGACTGACAGACTGACAGACTGACAGACTGACAGACTGACAGACTGACAGACTGACAGACTGACAGACTGACAGACTGACAGACTGACAGACTGACAGACTGACAGACTGACAGACTGACAGACTGACAGACTGACAGACTGACAGACTGACAGACTGACAGACTGACAGACTGACAGACTGACAGACTGACAGACTGACAGACTGACAGACTGACAGACTGACAGACTGACAGACTGACAGACTGACAGACTGACAGACTGACAGACTGACAGACTGACAGACTGACAGACTGACAGACTGACAGACTGACAGACTGACAGACTGACAGACTGACAGACTGACAGACTGACAGACTGACAGACTGACAGACTGACAGACTGACAGACTGACAGACTGACAGACTGACAGACTGACAGACTGACAGACTGACAGACTGACAGACTGACAGACTGACAGACTGACAGACTGACAGACTGACAGACTGACAGACTGACAGACTGACAGACTGACAGACTGACAGACTGACAGACTGACAGACTGACAGACTGACAGACTGACAGACTGACAGACTGACAGACTGACAGACTGACAGACTGACAGACTGACAGACTGACAGACTGACAGACTG
The DNA here is from genome assembly GCA_910595825.1 of Philhelius pedissequus. NCBI lineage: Eukaryota > Metazoa > Arthropoda > Insecta > Diptera > Syrphidae > Philhelius > Philhelius pedissequus. The sequence continues at coordinate 10,651 of CAJVCO010000188.1, forward strand.
ACAGACTGACAGACTGACAGACTGACAGACTGACAGACTGACAGACTGACAGACTGACAGACTGACAGACTGACAGACTGACAGACTGACAGACTGACAGACTGACAGACTGACAGACTGACAGACTGACAGACTGACAGACTGACAGACTGACAGACTGACAGACTGACAGACTGACAGACTGACAGACTGACAGACTGACAGACTGACAGACTGACAGACTGACAGACTGACAGACTGACAGACTGACAGACTGACAGACTGACAGACTGACAGACTGACAGACTGACAGACTGACAGACTGACAGACTGACAGACTGACAGACTGACAGACTGACAGACTGACAGACTGACAGACTGACAGACTGACAGACTGACAGACTGACAGACTGACAGACTGACAGACTGACAGACTGACAGACTGACAGACTGACAGACTGACAGACTGACAGACTGACAGACTGACAGACTGACAGACTGACAGACTGACAGACTGACAGACTGACAGACTGACAGACTGACAGACTGACAGACTGACAGACTGACAGACTGACAGACTGACAGACTGACAGACTGACAGACTGACAGACTGACAGACTGACAGACTGACAGACTGACAGACTGACAGACTGACAGACTGACAGACTGACAGACTGACAGACTGACAGACTGACAGACTGACAGACTGACAGACTGACAGACTGACAGACTGACAGACTGACAGACTGACAGACTGACAGACTGACAGACTGACAGACTGACAGACTGACAGACTGACAGACTGACAGACTGACAGACTGACAGACTGACAGACTGACAGACTGACAGACTGACAGACTGACAGACTGACAGACTGACAGACTGACAGACTGACAGACTGACAGACTGACAGACTGACAGACTGACAGACTGACAGACTGACAGACTGACAGACTGACAGACTGACAGACTGACAGACTGACAGACTGACAGACTGACAGACTGACAGACTGACAGACTGACAGACTGACAGACTGACAGACTGACAGACTGACAGACTGACAGACTGACAGACTGACAGACTGACAGACTGACAGACTGACAGACTGACAGACTGACAGACTGACAGACTGACAGACTGACAGACTGACAGACTGACAGACTGACAGACTGACAGACTGACAGACTGACAGACTGACAGACTGACAGACTGACAGACTGACAGACTGACAGACTGACAGACTGACAGACTGACAGACTGACAGACTGACAGACTGACAGACTGACAGACTGACAGACTGACAGACTGACAGACTGACAGACTGACAGACTGACAGACTGACAGACTGACAGACTGACAGACTGACAGACTGACAGACTGACAGACTGACAGACTGACAGACAGACTGACAGACTGACAGACTGACAGACTGACAGACTGACAGACTGACAGACTGCAGACTGACAGACTGACAGACTGACAGACTGACAGACTGACAGACTGACAGACTGACAGACTGACAGACTGACAGGACTGACAGACCTGACAGACTGACAGACGACAGACTGACAGACTGACAGACTGACAGACTGACAGACTGACAGACTGACAGACTGACAGACTGACAGACTGACAGACCTGACAGACTGACCAGACTGACAGACTGACAGACTGACAGACTGACAGACTGACAGACTGACAGACTGACAGACTGACAGACTGACAGACTGACAGACAGACAGACTGTCAGACTGTCAGACTGTCAGACTGACAGACTGACAGACTGACAGACTGACAGACTGACAGACTGACAGACTGACAGACTGGCAGACTGACAGACTGACAGACTGACAGACTGACAGACTGACAGACTGACAGACTGACAGACTGACAGACTGACACTGACAGACTGACAGACTGACAGACTGACAGACTGACAGACTGACAGACTGACAGACTGACAGACTGACAGACTGACGACAGACTGACAGACTGACAGACTGACAGACTGACCAGACTGACAGACTGACTGACAGACTGACAGACTGACAGACTGACAGACTGACAGACTGACAGACTGACAGACTGACAGACTGCAGACTAACAGACTGACAGACTGACAGACTGACAGCTGACAGACTGACAGACTAACAGACTGACAGACTGACAGACTGACAGACTGACAGACTGACAGACTGACAGACTGACAGACTGACAGACTGACAGACTGACAGACTGACAGACTGACAGACTGACAGACTGACAGACTGACAGACTGACAGACTGACAGACTGACAGACTGACAGAATGACAGACTGACAGACTGACAGACTGACAGACTGACAGACTGACAGACTGACAGACTGACAGACTGACAGACTGACAGACTGACAGACTGACAGACTGACAGACTGACAGACTGACAGACTGACAGACTGACAGACTGACAGACTGACAGACTGACAGACTGACAGACTGACAGACTGACAGACTGACAGACTGACAGACTGACAGACTGACAGACTGACAGACTGACAGACTGACAGACTGACAGACTGACAGACTGACAGACTGACAGACTGACAGACTGACAGACTGACAGACTGACAGACTGACAGACTGACAGACTGACAGACTGACAGACTGACAGACTGACAGACTGACAGACTGACAGACTGACAGACTGACAGACTGACAGACTGACAGACTGACAGACTGACAGACTGACAGACTGACAGACTGACAGACTGACAGACTGACAGACTGACAGACTGACAGACTGACAGACTGACAGACTGACAGACTGACAGACTGACAGACTGACAGACTGACAGACTGACAGACTGACAGACTGACAGACTGACAGACTGACAGACTGACAGACTGACAGACTGACAGACTGACAGACTGACAGACTGACAGACTGACAGACTGACAGACTGACAGACTGACAGACTGACAGACTGACAGACTGACAGACTGACAGACTGACAGACTGACAGACTGACAGACTGACAGACTGACAGACTGACAGACTGACAGACTGACAGACTGACAGACTGACAGACTGACAGACTGACAGACTGACAGACTGACAGACTGACAGACTGACAGACTGACAGACTGACAGCTGACAGACTGACAGACTGACAGACTGACAGACTGACAGACTGACAGACTGACAGACTGACAGACTGACAGACTGACAGACTGACAGACTGACAGACTGACAGACTGACAGACTGCAGACTGACAGACTGACAGACTGACAGACTGACAGACTGACAGACTGACAGACTGACAGACTGACAGACTGACAGACTGACAGACTGACAGACTGACAGACTGACAGACTGACAGACAGACTGACAGACTGACAGACTGACAGACTGACAGACTGACAGACTGACAGACTGACAGACTGACAGACTGACAGACTGACAGACTGACAGACTGACAGATGACAGACTGACAGACTGACAGACTGACAGACTGACAGACTGACAGACTGACAGACTGACAGACTGACAGACTGACAGACTGACAGACTGACAGACTGACAGACTGACAGACTGACAGACTGACAGACTGACAGACTGACAGACTGACAGACTGACAGACTGACAGTGACAGACTGACAGACTGACAGACTGACAGACTGACAGACTGACAGACTGACAGACTGACAGACTGACAGACTGACAGACTGACAGACTGACAGACTGACTGACAGACTGACAGACTGACAGACTGACAGACTGACAGACTGACAGACTGACAGACTGACAGACTGACAGACTGACAGACTGACAGACTGACAGACTGACAGACTGACAGACTGACAGACTGACAGACTGACAGACTGACAGACTGACAGACTGACAGACTGACAGACTGACAGACTGACAGACTGACAGACTGACAGACTGACAGACTGACAGACTGACAGACTGACAGACTGACAGACTGACAGACTGACAGACTGACAGACTGACAGACTGACAGACTGACAGACTGACAGACTGACAGACTGACAGACTGACAGACTGACAGACTGACAGACTGACAGACTGACAGACTGACAGACTGACAGACTGACAGACTGACAGACTGACAGACTGACAGACTGACAGACTGACAGACTGACAGACTGACAGACTGACAGACTGACAGACTGACAGACTGACAGACTGACAGACTGACAGACAGACAGACTGACAGACTGACAGACTGACAGACTGACAGACTGACAGACTGACAGACTGACAGACTGACAGACTGACAGACTGACCAGACTGACAGACTGACAGACTGACAGACTGACAGACTGACAGACTGACAGACTGACAGACTGACAGACTGACAGACTGACAGACTGACAGACTGACAGACTGACAGACTGACAGACTGACAGACTGACAGACTGACAGACTGACAGACTGACAGACTGACAGACTGACAGACTGACAGACTGACAGACTGACAGACTGACAGACTGACAGACTGACAGACTGACAGACTGACAGACTGACAGACTGACAGACTGACAGACTGACAGACTGACAGACTGACAGACTGACCAGACTGACAGACTGACAGACTGACAGACTGACAGACTGACAGACTGACAGACTGACAGACTGACAGACTGACAGACTGACAGACGACAGACTGACAGACTGACAGACTGACAGACTGACAGACTGACAGACTGACAGACTGACAGACTGACAGACTGACAGACTGACAGACTGACAGACTGACAGACTGACAGACTGACAGACTGACAGACTGACAGACTGACAGACTGACAGACTGACAGACTGACAGACTGACAGACTGACAGACTGACAGACTGACAGACTGACAGACTGACAGACTGACAGACTGACAGACTGACAGACTGACAGACTGACAGACTGACAGACTCACAGACTGACAGCTGACTGACTGACAGACTGACAGACTGACAGACTGACAGACTGACAGACTGACAGACTGACAGACTGACAGACTGACAGACTGACAGACTGACAGACTGACAGACTGACAGACTGACAGACTGACAGACTGACAGACTGACAGACTGACAGACTGACAGACTGACAGACTGACAGACTGACAGACTGACAGACTGACAGACTGACGACTGACAGACTGACAGACTGACAGACTGACAGACTGACAGACTGACAGACTGACTGACAGACTGACAGACTGACAGACTGACAGACTGACAGACTGACAGACTGACAGACTGACAGACTGACAGACTGACAGACTGACAGACTGACAGACTGACAGACTGACAGCTGACAGACTGACAGACTGACAGACTGACAGACTGACAGACTGACAGACTGACAGACTGACAGACTGACAGACTGACAGACTGACAGACTGACAGACTGACAGACTGACAGACTGACAGACTGACAGACTGACAGACTGACAGACTGACAGACTGACAGACTGACAGACTGACAGACTGACAGACTGACAGACTGACAGACTGACAGACTGACAGACTGACAGACTGACAGACTGACAGACTGACAGACTGACAGACTGACAGACTGACAGACTGACAGACTGACAGACTGACAGACTGACAGACTGACAGACTGACAGACTGACAGACTGACAGGACTGACAGACTGACAGACTGACAGACTGACAGACTGACAGACTGACAGACTGACAGACTGACAGACTGACAGACTGACAGACTGACAGACTGACAGACTGACAGACTGACAGACTGACAGACTGACAGACAGACTGACTACTGACAGACTGACAGACTGACAGGACTGACAGACTGACAGACTGACAGACTGACAGACTGACAGACTGACAGACTGACAGACTGACAGACTGACAGACTGACCAGACTGACAGACTGACAGACTGACAGACTGACAGACTGACAGACTGACAGACTGACAGACTGACAGACTGACTGACAGACCTGACAGACTGACAGACTGACAGACTGACAGACTGACAGACTGACAGACTGACAGGACTGACAGACTGACAGACTGACAGACTGACAGACTGACAGACTGACAGACTGACAGACTGACAGACTGACAGACTGACAGACTGACAGACTGACAGACTGACAGACTGACAGACTGACAGACTGACAGACTGACAGACTGACAGACTGACAGACTGACAGACTGACAGACTGACAGACTGACAGACTGACAGACTGACAGACTGACAGACTGACAGACTGACAGACTGACAGACGACAGACTGACAGACTGACAGACTGACAGACTGACAGACTGACAGACTGACAGACTGACAGACTGACAGACTGACAGACTGACAGACTGACAGACTGACAGACTGACAGACTGACAGACTGACAGACTGACAGACTGACAGACTGACAGACTGACAGACTGACAGACTGACAGACTGACAGACTGACAGACTGACAGACTGACAGACTGACAGACTGACAGACTGACAGACTGACAGACTGACAGACTGACAGACTGACAGACTGACAGACTGACAGACTGACAGACTGACAGACTGACAGACTGACAGACTGACAGACTGACAGACTGACAGACTGACAGACTGACAGACTGACAGACTGACAGACTGACAGACTGACAGACTGACAGACTGACAGACTGACAGACTGACAGACTGACAGACTGACAGACTGACAGACTGACAGACTGACAGACTGACAGACTGACAGACTGACAGACTGACAGACTGACAGACTGACAGACTGACAGACTGACAGACTGACAGACTGACAGACTGACAGACTGACAGACTGACAGACTGACAGACTGACTGACTGACAGACTGACAGACTGACAGACTGACAGACTGACAGACTGACAGACTGACAGACTGACAGACTGACAGACTGACAGACTGACAGACTGACAGACTGACAGACTGACAGACTGACAGACTGACAGACTGACAGACTGACAGACTGACTGACAGACTGAACAGACTGACAGACTGACAGACTGACAGACTGACAGACTGACAGACTGACAGACTGACAGACTGACAGACTGACAGACTGACAGACTGACAGACTGACAGACTGACAGACTGACAGACTGTCAGACTGACAGACTGACAGACTGACAGACTGACAGACTGACAGACTGACAGACTGACAGACTGACAGACTGACAGACTGACAGGCTGACAGACTGACAGACTGACAGACTGACAGACTGACAGACTGACAGACTGACAGACTGACAGACTGACAGACTGACAGACTGACAGACTGACAGACTGACAGACTGACAGACTGACAGACTGACAGACTGACAGACTGACAGACTGACAGACTGACAGACTGACAGACTGACAGACTGACAGACTGACAGACTGACAGACTGACAGACTGACAGACTGACAGACTGACAGTCTGACAGACTGACAGACTGACAGACTGACAGACTGAGAGACTGACAGACTGACAGACTGACAGACTGACAGACTGAGAGACTGACAGACTGACAGACTGCCAGACTGCCAGACTGCCAGACTGCCAGACTGACAGACTGACAGACTGACAGACTGACAGACTGACAGACTGCCAGACTGACAGACTGACAGTCTGACAGACTGACAGACTGACAGACTGACAGATTGACAGACTGACAGACTGACAGACTGACAGACTGACAGACTGACAGACTGACAGACTGACAGACTGACAGACTGACAGACTGACAGACTGACAGACTGACAGACTGACAGACTGACAGACTGACAGACTGACAGACTGACAGACTGACAGACTGACAGACTGACAGACTGACAGACTGACAGACTGACAGACTGACAGACTGACAGACTGACAGACTGACAGACTGACAGACTGACAGACTGACAGACTGACAGACTGACAGACTGACAGACTGACAGACTGACAGACTGACAGACTGACAGACTGACAGACTGACAGACTGACAGACTGAGAGACTGACAGACTGACAGACTGACAGACTGACAGACTGACAGACTGACAGACTGACAGACTGACAGACTGACAGACTGACAGACTGACAGACTGACAGACTGACAGACTGACAGACTGACAGACTGACAGACTGACAGACTGACAGACTGACAGACTGACAGACTGACAGACTGACAGACTGACAGACTGACAGACTGACAGACTGACAGACTGACAGACTGACAGACTGACAGACTGACAGACTGACAGACTGACAGACTGACAGACTGACAGACTGACAGACTGACAGACTGACAGACTGACAGACTGACAGACTGACAGACTGACAGACTGACAGACTGACAGACTGACAGACTGACAGACTGACAGACTGACAGACTGACAGACTGACAGACTGACAGACTGACAGACTGACAGACTGACAGACTGACAGACTGACAGACTGACAGACTGACAGACTGACAGACTGACAGACTGACAGACTGACAGACTGACAGACTGACAGACTGACAGACTGACAGACTGACAGACTGACAGACTGACAGACTGACAGACTGACAGACTGACAGACTGACAGACTGACAGACTGACAGACTGACAGACTGACAGACTGACAGACTGACAGACTGACAGACTGACAGACTGACAGACTGACAGACTGAACTGACAGACTGACAGACTGACAGACTGACAGACTGACAGACTGACAGACTGACAGACTGACAGACTGACAGACTGACAGACTGACAGACTGACAGACTGACAGACTGACAGACTGACAGACTGACAGACTGACAGACTGACAGACTGACAGACTGACAGACTGACAGACTGACAGACTGACAGACTGACAGACTGACAGACTGACAGACTGACAGACTGACAGACTGACAGACTGACAGACTGACAGACTGACAGACTGACAGACTGACAGACTGACAGACTGACAGACTGACAGACTGACAGACTGACAGACTGACAGACTGACAGACTGACAGACTGACAGACTGACAGACTGACAGACTGACAGACTGACAGACTGACAGACTGACAGACTGACAGACTGACAGACTGACAGACTGACAGACTGACAGACTGACAGACTGACAGACTGACAGACTGACAGACTGACAGACTGACAGACTGACAGACTGACAGACTGACAGACTGACAGACTGACAGACTGACAGACTGACAGACTGACAGACTGACAGACTGACAGACTGACAGACTGACAGACTGACAGACTGACAGACTGACAGACTGACAGACTGACAGACTGACAGACTGACAGACTGACAGACTGACAGACTGACAGACTGACAGACTGACAGACTGACAGACTGACAGACTGACAGACTGACAGACTGACAGACTGACAGACTGACAGACTGACAGACTGACAGACTGACAGACTGACAGACTGACAGACTGACAGACTGACAGACTGACAGACTGACAGACTGACAGACTGACAGACTGACAGACTGACAGACTGACAGACTGACAGACTGACAGACTGACAGACTGCAGACTGACAGACTGACAGACTGACAGACTGACAGACTGACAGACTGACAGACTGACAGACTGACAGACTGACAGACTGACAGACTGACAGACTGACAGACTGACAGACTGACAGACTGACAGACTGACAGACTGACAGACTGACAGACTGACAGACTGACAGACTGACAGACTGACAGACTGACAGACTGACAGACTGACAGACTGACAGACTGACAGACTGACAGACTGACAGACTGACAGACTGACAGACTGACAGACTGACAGACTGACAGACTGACAGACTGACAGACTGACAGACTGACAGACTGACAGACTGACAGACTGACAGACTGACAGACTGACAGACTGACAGACTGACAGACTGACAGACTGACAGACTGACAGACAGACTGACAGACTGACAGACTGACAGACTGACAGACTGACAGACTGACAGACTGACAGACTGACAGACTGACAGACTGACAGACTGACAGACTGACAGACTGACAGACTGACAGACTGACAGACTGACAGACTGACAGACTGACAGACTGACAGACTGACAGACTGACAGACTGACAGACTGACAGACTGACAGACTGACAGACTGACAGACTGACAGACTGACAGACTGACAGACTGACAGACTGACAGACTGACAGACTGACAGACTGACAGACTGACAGACTGACAGACTGACAGACTGACAGACTGACAGACTGACAGACTGACAGACTGACAGACTGACAGACTGACAGACTGACAGACTGACAGACTGACAGACTGACAGACTGACAGACTGACAGACTGACAGACTGACAGACTGACAGACTGACAGACTGACAGACTGACAGACTGACAGACTGACAGACTGACAGACTGACAGACTGACAGACTGACAGACTGACAGACTGACAGACTGACAGACTGACAGACTGACAGACTGACAGACTGACAGACTGACAGACTGACAGACTGACAGACTGACAGACTGACAGACTGACAGACTGACAGACTGACAGACTGACAGACTGACAGACTGACAGACTGACAGACTGACAGACTGACAGACTGACAGACTGACAGACTGACAGACTGACAGACTGACAGACTGACAGACTGACAGACTGACAGACTGACAGACTGACAGACTGACAGACTGACAGACTGACAGACTGACAGACTGACAGACTGACAGACTGACAGACTGACAGACTGACAGACTGACAGACTGACAGACTGACAGACTGACAGACTGACAGACTGACAGACTGACAGACTGACAGACTGACAGACTGACAGACTGACAGACTGACAGACTGACAGACTGACAGACTGACAGACTGACAGACTGACAGACTGACAGACTGACAGACTGACAGACTGACAGACTGACAGACTGACAGACTGACAGACTGACAGACTGACAGACTGACAGACTGACAGACTGACAGACTGACAGACTGACAGACTGACAGACTGACAGACTGACAGACTGACAGACTGACAGACTGACAGACTGACAGACTGACAGACTGACAGACTGACAGACTGACAGACTGACAGACTGACAGACTGACAGACTGACAGACTGACAGACTGACAGACTGACAGACTGACAGACTGACAGACTGACAGACTGACAGACTGACAGACTGACAGACTGACAGGACTGACAGACTGACAGACTGACAGACTGACAGACTGACAGACTGACAGACTGACAGACTGACAGACTGACAGACTGACAGACTGACAGACTGACAGACTGACAGACTGACAGACTGACAGACTGACAGACTGACAGACTGACAGACTGACAGACTGACAGACTGACAGACTGACAGACTGACAGACTGACAGACTGACAGACTGACAGACTGACAGACTGACAGACTGACAGACTGACAGACTGACAGACTGACAGACTGACAGACTGACAGACTGACAGACTGACAGACTGACAGACTGACAGACTGACAGACTGACAGACTGGCAGACTGACAGACTGACAGACTGACAGACTGACAGACTGACAGACTGACAGACTGACAGACTGACAGACTGACAGACTGACAGACTGACAGACTGACAGACTGACAGACTGACAGACTGACAGACTGACAGACTGACAGACTGCCAGACTGACAGACTGACAGACTGACAGACTTACAGACTGACAGACTTACAGACTGACAGACTGACAGACTGACAGACTAACAGACTGACAGACTAACAGACTGACAGACTGACAGACTGACAGACTGACAGACTGACAGACTGACAGACTGACAGACTGACAGACTGACAGACTAACAGACTGACAGACTGACAGACTAACAGACTGACAGACTGACAGACTGACAGACTGACAGACTGACAGACTGACAGACTGACAGACTGACAGACTGACAGACTGACAGACTGACAGACTGACAGACTGACAGACTGACAGACTGACAGACTGACAGACTGACAGACTGACAGACTGACAGACTGACAGACTGACAGACTGACAGACTGACAGACTGTCTGTCTGTCAGTCTGTCAGTCTGTCAGTCTGTCAGTCTGTCAGTCTGTCAGTCTGTTAGTCTGTCAGTCTGTCAGTCTGTCAGTCTGTAAGTCTGTCAGTCTGTAAGTCTGTCAGTCTGTCAGTCTGTCAGTCTGTCAGTCTGTCTGTCAGTCTGTCATCTGTCAGTCTGTCAGTCTGTCAGTCTGTCAGTCTGTCAGTCTGTCAGTCTGTCAGTCTGTCAGTCTGTCAGTCTGTCAGTCTGTCAGTCTGTCAGTCTGTCAGTCTGTCAGTCTGTCAGTCTGTCAGTCTGTCAGTCTGTCAGTCTGTCAGTCTGTCAGTCTGTCAGTCTGTCAGTCTGTCAGTCTGTCAGTCTGTCAGTCTGTCAGTCTGTCAGTCTGTCAGTCTGTCAGTCTGTCAGTCTGTCAGTCTGTCAGTCTGTCAGTCTGTCAGTCTGTCAGTCTGTCAGTCTGTCAGTCTGTCAGTCTGTCAGTCTGTCAGTCTGTCAGTCTGTCAGTCTGTCAGTCTGTCAGTCTGTCAGTCTGTCAGTCTGTCAGTCTGTCAGTCTGTCAGTCTGTCAGTCTGTCAGTCTGTCAGTCTGTCAGTCTGTCAGTCTGTCAGTCTGTCAGTCTGTCAGTCAGTCTGTCAGTCTGTCAGTCTGTCAGTCTGTCAGTCTGTCAGTCTGTCAGTCTGTCAGTCTGTCAGTCTGTCAGTCTGTCAGTCTGTCAGTCTGTCAGTCTGTCAGTCTGTCAGTCTGTCAGTCTGTCAGTCTGTCAGTCTGTCAGTCTGTCAGTCTGTCAGTCTGTCAGTCTGTCAGTCTGTCAGTCTGTCAGTCTGTCAGTCTGTCAGTCTGTCAGTCTGTCAGTCTGTCAGTCTGTCAGTCTGTCAGTCTGTCAGTCTGTCAGTCTGTCAGTCTGTCAGTCTGTCAGTCTGTCAGTCTGTCAGTCTGTCAGTCTGTCAGTCTGTCAGTCTGTCAGTCTGTCAGTCTGTCAGTCTGTCAGTCTGTCAGTCTGTCAGTCTGTCAGTCTGTCAGTCTGTCAGTCTGTCAGTCTGTCAGTCTGTCAGTCTGTCAGTCTGTCAGTCTGTCAGTCTGTCAGTCTGTCAGTCTGTCAGTCTGTCAGTCTGTCAGTCTGTCAGTCTGTCAGTCTGTCAGTCTGTCAGTCTGTCAGTCTGTCAGTCTGTCAGTCTGTCAGTCTGTCAGGGTGTCAGTCTGTCAGTCTGTCAGTCTGTCAGTCTGTCAGTCTGTCAGTCTGTCAGTCTGTCAGTCTGTCAGTCTGTCAGTCTGTCAGTCTGTCAGTCTGTCAGTCTGTCAGTCTGTCAGTCTGTCAGTCTGTCAGTCTGTCAGTCTGTCAGTCTGTCAGTCTGTCAGTCTGTCAGTCTGTCAGTCTGTCAGTCTGTCAGTCTGTCAGTCTGTCAGTCTGTCAGTCTGTCAGTCTGTCAGTCTGTCAGTCTGTCAGGTCTGTCAGTCTGTCAGTCTGTCAGTCTGTCAGTCTGTCAGTCTGTCAGTCTGTCAGTCTGTCAGTCTGTCAGTCTGTCAGTCTGTCAGTCTGTCAGTCTGTCAGTCTGTCAGTCTGTCAGTCTGTCATCTGTCAGTCTGTCAGTCTGTCAGTCTGTCAGTCTGTCAGTCTGTCAGTCTGTCAGTCTGTCAGTCTGTCAGTCTGTCAGTCTGTCAGTCTGTCAGTCTGTCAGTCTGTCAGTCTGTCAGTCTGTCAGTCTGTCAGTCTGTCAGTCTGTCAGTCTGTCAGTCTGTCAGTCTGTCAGTCTGTCAGTCTGTCAGTCTGTCAGTCTGTCAGTCTGTCAGTCTGTCAGTCTGTCAGTCTGTCAGTCTGTCAGTCTGTCAGTCTGTCAGTCTGTCAGTCTGTCAGTCTGTCAGTCTGTCAGTCTGTCAGTCTGTCAGTCTGTCAGTCTGTCAGTCTGTCAGTCTGTCAGTCTGTCAGTCTGTCAGTCTGTCAGTCTGTCAGTCTGTCAGTCTGTCAGTCTGTCAGTCTGTCAGTCTGTCAGTCTGTCAGTCTGTCAGTCTGTCAGTCTGTCAGTCTGTCAGTCTGTCAGTCTGTCAGTCTGTCAGTCTGTCAGTCTGTCAGTCTGTCAGTCTGTCAGTCTGTCAGTCTGTCAGTCTGTCAGTCTGTCAGTCTGTCAGTCTGTCAGTCTGTCATCTGTCAGTCTGTCAGTCTGTCAGTCTGTCAGTCTGTCAGTCTGTCAGTCTGTCAGTCTGTCAGTCTGTCAGTCTGTCAGTCTGTCAGTCTGTCCAGTCTGTCAGTCTGTCAGTCTGTCAGTCTGTCAGTCTGTCAGTCTGTCAGTCTGTCAGTCTGTCAGTCTGTCAGTCTGTCAGTCTGTCAGTCTGTCAGTCTGTCAGTCTGTCAGTCTGTCAGTCTGTCAGTCTGTCAGTCTGTCAGTCTGTCAGTCTGTCAGTCTGTCAGTCTGTCAGTCTGTCAGTCTGTCAGTCTGTCAGTCTGTCAGTCTGTCAGTCTGTCAGTCTGTCAGTCTGTCAGTCTGTCAGTCTGTCAGTCTGTCAGTCTGTCAAGTCTGTCAGTCTGTCAGTTGCAGTCTGTCAGTCTGTCAGTCTGTCAGTCTGTCAGTCTGTCAGTCTGTCAGTCTGTCAGTCTGTCAGTCCTGTCAGTCTGTCAGTCTGTCAGTCTGTCAGTCTGTCAGTCTGTCAGTCTGTCAGTCTGTCAGTCTGTCAGTCTGTCAGTCTGTCAGTCTGTCAGTCTGTCAGTCTGTCAGTCTGTCAGTCTGTCAGTCTGTCAGTCTGTCAGTCTGTCAGTCTGTCAGTCTGTCAGTCTGTCAGTCTGTCAGTCTGTCAGTCTGTCAGTCTGTCAGTCTGTCAGTCTGTCAGTCTGTCAGTCTGTCAGTCTGTCAGTCTGTCAGTCTGTCAGTCTGTCAGTCTGTCAGTCTGTCAGTCTGTCAGTCTGTCAGTCTGTCAGTCTGTCAGTCTGTCAGTCTGTCAGTCTGTCAGTCTGTCAGTCTGTCAGTCTGTCAGTCTGTCAGTCTGTCAGTCTGTCAGTCTGTCAGTCTGTCAGTCTGTCAGTCTGTCAGTCTGTCAGTCTGTCAGTCTGTCAGTCTGTCAGTCTGTCAGTCTGTCAGTCTGTCAGTCTGTCAGTCTGTCAGTCTGTCAGTCTGTCAGTCTGTCAGTCTGTCAGTCTGTCAGTCTGTCAGTCTGTCAGTCTGTCAGTCTGTCAGTCTGTCAGTCTGTCAGTCTGTCAGTCTGTCAGTCTGTCAGTCTGTCAGTCTGTCAGTCTGTCAGTCTGTCAGTCTGTCAGTCTGTCAGTCTGTCAGTCGTCAGTCTGTCAGTCTGTCAGTCTGTCAGTCTGTCAGTCTGTCAGTCTGTCAGTCTGTCAGTCTGTCAGTCTGTCAGGTCTGTCAGTCTGTCAGTCTGTCAGTCTGTCAGTCTGTCAGTCTGTCAGTCTGTCAGTCTGTCAGTCTGTCAGTCTGTCAGTCTGTCAGTCTGTCAGTCTGTCAGTCTGTCAGTCTGTCAGTCTGTCAGTCTGTCAGTCTGTCAGTCTGTCAGTCTGTCAGTCTGTCAGTCTGTCAGTCTGTCAGTCTGTCAGTCTGTCTGTCAGTCTGTCAGTCTGTCAGTCTGTCAGTCTGTCAGTCTGTCAGTCTGTCAGTCTGTCAGTCTGTCAGTCTGTCAGTCTGTCAGTCTGTCAGTCTGTCAGTCTGTCAGTCTGTCAGTCTGTCAGTCTGTCAGTCTGTCAGTCTGTCAGTCTGTCAGTCTGTCAGTCTGTCAGTCTGTCAGTCTGTCAGTCTGTCAGTCTGTCAGTCTGTCAGTCTGTCAGTCTGTCAGTCTGTCAGTCTGTCAGTCTGTCAGTCTGTCAGTCTGTCAGTCTGTCAGTCTGTCAGTCTGTCAGTCTGTCAGTCTGTCAGTCTGTCAGTCTGTCAGTCTGTCAGTCTGTCAGTCTGTCAGTCTGTCAGTCTGTCAGTCTGTCAGTCTGTCAGTCTGTCAGTCTGTCAGTCTGTCAGTCTGTCAGTCTGTCAGTCTGTCAGTCTGTCAGTCTGTCAGTCTGTCAGTCTGTCAGTCTGTCAGTCTGTCAGTCTGTCAGTCTGTCAGTCTGTCAGTCTGTCAGTCTGTCAGTCTGTCAGTCTGTCAGTCTGTCAGTCTGTCAGTCTGTCAGTCTGTCAGTCTGTCAGTCTGTCAGTCTGTCAGTCTGTCAGTCTGTCAGTCTGTCAGTCTGTCAGTCTGTCAGTCTGTCAGTCTGTCAGTCTGTCAGTCTGTCAGTCTGTCAGTCTGTCAGTCTGTCAGTCTGTCAGTCTGTCAGTCTGTCAGTCTGTCAGTCTGTCAGTCTGTCAGTCTGTCAGTCTGTCAGTCTGTCAGTCTGTCAGTCTGTCAGTCTGTCAGTCTGTCAGTCTGTCAGTCTGTCAGTCTGTCAGTCTGTCAGTCTGTCAGTCTGTCAGTCTGTCAGTCTGTCAGTCTGTCAGTCTGTCAGTCTGTCAGTCTGTCAGTCTGTCAGTCTGTCAGTCTGTCAGTCTGTCAGTCTGTCAGTCTGTCAGTCTGTCAGTCTGTCAGTCTGTCAGTCTGTCAGTCTGTCAGTCTGTCAGTCTGTCAGTCTGTCAGTCTGTCAGTCTGTCAGTCTGTCAGTCTGTCAGTCTGTCAGTCTGTCAGTCTGTCAGTCTGTCAGTCTGTCAGTCTGTCAGTCTGTCAGTCTGTCAGTCTGTCAGTCTGTCAGTCTGTCAGTCTGTCAGTCTGTCAGTCTGTCAGTCTGTCAGTCTGTCAGTCTGTCAGTCTGTCAGTCTGTAGACCAGTACCACTAGAGCAAAGGAATCTGATGATCGACCTTGGCAGGTCGTGAAATAGCTATAATTCCAGCCAAAAATAATTTTGAAAAAACTTGGTGGTAGCAAACTCAAGTTGTTGTTGGGCATTCAAAGTCATCAAATGATACGAAAAATGGCTTTAAAAAGCAAGTATGTAATCATACAAAATCTGAATATAATACAAATAAAAATGACCAGTGTCAAAATCTTTCACATAAAAAATCTCCCTCCTTATATGAACAACAAAAATGTTGGCTTATTAACGAGTAAGGAGAAAATAAGAAAGTATCCGAATAAACAACAACAAACTTGTGTGGCTAATAAAGCGCTAGTCGTTTCAATGCAATTGATAAGCAGATAAAATCCTGCATTAGGTTGGATCTGATCATGTGGGCTGGGTGGCGTGATGCGAAGTGCGTTGGCTACTAAGCGGCTGGTCATGGTTCACAATACACGATGAAGGCACAAGAAGTTTTTCAATTAAAATGAAAAAGTAGACCAGCACCACTAGAGCAAAGGAATCTGATGATCGACCTTGTCAGGTCGTGAAATAGCTATAATTCCAGCCAAAAATAATTGACAAAAAACTTGGTGGTAGCACACTCAAGTTGTTGTCGGCATTCAAAGTCATCAAATGATACGAAAAATGGCTTTAAAAAGCAAGTATGTAATCATATAAAAACTGAATATAATACAAATAAAAATGACCCTGGTCAAAATCTTTCACATAAAAAATCTTCCTCCTTATATGAACAACAAAAATGTTGGCTTATAAACGAGTAAGGAGAAAATAAGAAAGAACCCGAATAAACAACAACAAACTTGTGTGGCTAATAAAGCGCTAGTCGTTTCAATGCAATTGATAAACAGATTAAAACCTGCATTAGGTTGGATCTGATCATGTGAGCTGGGTGGCGTGATGCGAAGTGCGTTGGCTACTAAGCGGCTGGTCATGGTTCACAATACACGATGAAGGCACAAAAAGTTTTTCAATTAAAATGAAAAAGTAGACCAGTACCACTAGAGCAAAGGAATCTGATGATCGACCTTGGCAGGTCGTGAAATAGCTATAATTCCAGCCAAAAATAATTTTGAAAAAACTTGGTGGTAGCAAACTCAAGGTGTTGTTGGGCATTCAAAGTCATCAAATGATACGAAAAATGGCTTTAAAAAGCAAGTATGTAATCATACAAAATCTGAATATAATACAAATAAAAATGACCAGTGTCAAAATCTTTCACATAAAAAATTTCCCTCCTTATATGAACAACAAAAATGTTGGCTTATAAACGAGTAAGGAGAAAATAAGAAAGAATCCGAATAAACAACAACAAACTTGTGTGGCTAATAAAGCGCTAGTCGTTTCAATGCAATTGATAAACAGATAAAAACCTGCATTATGTTGGATCTGATCATGTAGGCTGGGTGGCGTGATGCGCAGTGCGTTGGCTACTAAGCGGCTGGTCATGGTTCACAATACACGATGAAGGCACAAGAAGTTTTTCAATCAAAATGGAAAAGCAGACCAGCACCACTAGAGCAAAGGAATCTGATGATCGACCTTGTCAGGTCGTGAAATAGCTATAATTCCAGCCAAAAATAATTGAGAAAAAACTTGGTGGTAGCACACTCAAGTTGTTGTCGGGCATTCAAAGTCATCAAATGATACGAAAAATGGCTTTAAAAAGCAAGTATGTAATCATACAAAAACTGAATATAATACAAATAAAAATGACCATGGTCAAAATCTTTCACAAAAAAAATCTTCCTCCTTATATGAACAACAAAAATGTTGGCTTATAAACGAGTAAGGAGAAAATAAGAAAGAACCCGAATAAACAACAACAAACTTGTGTGACTAATAAAGCGCTATTCGTTTCAATGCAATTGATAAACAGATAAAAACCTGCATTAGGTTGGATCTGATCATGTGGGCTGGGTGGCGTGATGCGCAGTGCGTTGGCTACTAAGCGGCTGGTCATGGTTCACAATACACGATGAAGGCACAAGAAGTTTTTCAATCAAAATGAAAAAGTAGACCAGCACCACTAGAGCAAAGGAATCTGATGATCGACCTTGTCAGGTCGTGAAATAGCTATAATTCCAGCCAAAAATAATTGAGAAAAAACTTGGTGGTAGCACACTCAAGTTGTTGTCGGGCATTCAAAGTCATCAAATGATACGAAAAATGGCTTTAAAAAGCAAGTATGTAATCATACAAAAACTGAATATAATACAAATAAAAATGACCATGGTCAAAATCTTTCACATAAAAAATCTTCCTCCTTATATGAACAACAAAAATGTTGGCTTATAAACGAGTAAGGAGAAAATAAGAAAGAACCCGAATAAACAACAACAAACTTGTGTGGCTAATAAAGCGCTATTCGTTTCAATGCAATTGATAAACAGATAAAAACCTGCATTAGGTTGGATCTGATCATGTGGGCTGGGTGGCGTGATGCGCAGTGCGTTGGCTACTAAGCGGCTGGTCATGGTTCACAATACACGATGAAGGCACAAGAAGTTTTTCAATTAAAATGAAAAAGTAGACCAGCACCACTAGAGCAAAGGAATCTGATGATCGACCTTGTCAGGTCGTGAAATAGCTATAATTCCAGCCAAAAATAATTGACAAAAAACTTGGTGGTAGCACACTCAAGTTGTTGTCGGCATTCAAAGTCATCAAATGATACGAAAAATGGCTTTAAAAAGCAAGTATGTAATCATACAAAAACTGAATATAATACAAATAAAAATGACCCTGGTCAAAATCTTTCACATAAAAAATCTTCCTCCTTATATGAACAACAAAAATGTTGGCTTATAAACGAGTAAGGAGAAAATAAGAAAGAACCCGAATAAACAACAACAAACTTGTGTGGCTAATAAAGCGCTAGTCGTTTCAATGCAATTGATAAGCAGATAAAATCCTGCATTAGGTTGGATCTGATCATGTGGGCTGGGTGGCGTGATGCGAAGTGCGTTGGCTACTAAGCGGCTGGTCATGGTTCACAATACACGATGAAGGCACAAGAAGTTTTTCAATTAAAATGAAAAAGTAGACCAGCACCACTAGAGCAAAGGAATCTGATGATCGACCTTGTCAGGTCGTGAAATAGCTATAATTCCAGCCAAAAATAATTGACAAAAAACTTGGTGGTAGCACACTCAAGTTGTTGTCGGCATTCAAAGTCATCAAATGATACGAAAAATGGCTTTAAAAAGCAAGTATGTAATCATACAAAAACTGAATATAATACAAATAAAAATGACCCTGGTCAAAATCTTTCACATAAAAAATCTTCCTCCTTATATGAACAACAAAAATGTTGGCTTATAAACGAGTAAGGAGAAAATAAGAAAGAACCCGAATAAACAACAACAAACTTGTGTGGCTAATAAAGCGCTAGTCGTTTCAATGCAATTGATAAACAGATTAAAACCTGCATTAGGTTGGATCTGATCATGTGAGCTGGGTGGCGTGATGCGAAGTGCGTTGGCTACTAAGCGGCTGGTCATGGTTCACAATACACGATGAAGGCACAAAAAGTTTTTCAATTAAAATGAAAAAGTAGACCAGTACCACTAGAGCAAAGGAATCTGATGATCGACCTTGGCAGGTCGTGAAATAGCTATAATTCCAGCCAAAAATAATTTTGAAAAAACTTGGTGGTAGCAAACTCAAGTTGTTGTTGGGCATTCAAAGTCATCAAATGATACGAAAAATGGCTTTAAAAAGCAAGTATGTAATCATACAAAATCTGAATATAATACAAATAAAAATGACCAGTGTCAAAATCTTTCACATAAAAAATCTCCCTCCTTATATGAACAACAAAAATGTTGGCTTATAAACGAGTAAGGAGAAAATAAGAAAGAATCCGAATAAACAACAACAAACTTGTGTGGCTAATAAAGCGCTAGTCGTTTCAATGCAATTGATAAACAGATAAAAACCTGCATTATGTTGGATCTGATCATGTAGGCTGGGTGGCGTGATGCGCAGTGCGTTGGCTACTAAGCGGCTGGTCATGGTTCACAATACACGATGAAGGCACAAGAAGTTTTTCAATCAAAATGGAAAAGCAGACCAGCACCACTAGAGCAAAGGAATCTGATGATCGACCTTGTCACGTCGTGAAATAGCTATAATTCCAGCCAAAAATAATTGAGAAAAAACTTGGTGGTAGCACACTCAAGTTGTTGTCGGGCATTCAAAGTCATCAAATGATACGAAAAATGGCTTTAAAAAGCAAGTATGTAATCATACAAAAACTGAATATAATACAAATAAAAATGACCATGGTCAAAATCTTTCACATAAAAAATCTTCCTCCTTATATGAACAACAAAAATGTTGGCTTATAAACGAGTAAGGAGAAAATAAGAAAGAACCCGAATAAACAACAACAAACTTGTGTGACTAATAAAGCGCTATTCGTTTCAATGCAATTGATAAACAGATAAAAACCTGCATTAGGTTGGATCTGATCATGTGGGCTGGGTGGCGTGATGCGCAGTGCGTTGGCTACTAAGCGGCTGGTCATGGTTCACAATACACGATGAAGGCACAAGAAGTTTTTCAATCAAAATGAAAAAGTAGACCAGCACCACTAGAGCAAAGGAATCTGATGATCGACCTTGTCAGGTCGTGAAATAGCTATAATTCCAGCCAAAAATAATTGAGAAAAAACTTGGTGGTAGCACACTCAAGTT
This sequence comes from Philhelius pedissequus, assembly GCA_910595825.1. Classification (NCBI taxonomy): domain Eukaryota; kingdom Metazoa; phylum Arthropoda; class Insecta; order Diptera; family Syrphidae; genus Philhelius; species Philhelius pedissequus. The sequence goes on from CAJVCO010000188.1 coordinate 32,113, forward strand.
GTTGTCGGGCATTCAAAGTCATCAAATGATACGAAAAATGGCTTTAAAAAGCAAGTATGTAATCATACAAAAACTGAATATAATACAAATAAAAATGACCATGGTCAAAATCTTTCACATAAAAAATCTTCCTCCTTATATGAACAACAAAAATGTTGGCTTATAAACGAGTAAGGAGAAAATAAGAAAGAACCCGAATAAACAACAACAAACTTGTGTGGCTAATAAAGCGCTATTCGTTTCAATGCAATTGATAAACAGATAAAAACCTGCATTAGGTTGGATCTGATCATGTGGGCTGGGTGGCGTGATGCGAAGTGCGTTGGCTACTAAGCGGCTGGTCATGGTTCACAATACACGATGAAGGCACAAGAAGTTTTTCAATTAAAATGAAAAAGTAGATCAGCACCACTAGAGCAAAGGAATCTGATGATCGACCTTGGCAGGTCGTGAAATAGCTATAATTCCAGCCAAAAATAATTTTGAAAAAACTTGGTGGTAGCAAACTCAAGTTGTTGTTGGGCATTCAAAGTCATCAAATGATACGAAAAATGGCTTTAAAAAGCAAGTATGTAATCATACAAAATCTGAATATAATACAAATAAAAATGACCAGTGTCAAAATCTTTCACATAAAAAATCTCCCTCCTTATATGAACAACAAAAATGTTGGCTTATAAACGAGTAAGGAGAAAATAAGAAAGAATCCGAATAAACAACAACAAACTTGTGTGGCTAATAAAGCGCTAGTCGTTTCAATGCAATTGATAAGCAGATAAAATCCTGCATTAAAAAGCAGGACAGTCTGTCAGTCTGTCAGTCTGTCAGTCTGTCAGTCTGTCAGTCTGTCAGTCTGTCAGTCTGTCAGTCTGTCAGTCTGTCAGTCTGTCAGTCTGTCAGTCTGTCAGTCTGTCAGTCTGTCAGTCTGTCAGTCTGTCAGTCTGTCAGTCTGTCAGTCTGTCAGTCTGTCAGTCTGTCAGTCTGTCAGTCTGTCAGTCTGTCAGTCTGTCAGTCTGTCAGTCTGTCAGTCTGTCAGTCTGTCAGTCTGTCAGTCTGTCAGTCTGTCAGTCTGTCAGTCTGTCAGTCTGTCAGTCTGTCAGTCTGTCAGTCTGTCAGTCTGTCAGTCTGTCAGTCTGTCAGTCTGTCAGTCTGTCAGTCTGTCAGTCTGTCAGTCTGTCAGTCTGTCAGTCTGTCAGTCTGTCAGTCTGTCAGTCTGTCAGTCTGTCAGTCTGTCAGTCTGTCAGTCTGTCAGTCTGTCAGTCTGTCAGTCTGTCAGTCTGTCAGTCTGTCAGTCTGTCAGTCTGTCAGTCTGTCAGTCTGTCAGTCTGTCAGTCTGTAGACCAGTACCACTAGAGCAAAGGAATCTGATGATCGACCTTGGCAGGTCGTGAAATAGCTATAATTCCAGCCAAAAATAATTTTGAAAAAACTTGGTGGTAGCAAACTCAAGTTGTTGTTGGGCATTCAAAGTCATCAAATGATACGAAAAATGGCTTTAAAAAGCAAGTATGTAATCATACAAAATCTGAATATAATACAAATAAAAATGACCAGTGTCAAAATCTTTCACATAAAAAATCTCCCTCCTTATATGAACAACAAAAATGTTGGCTTATTAACGAGTAAGGAGAAAATAAGAAAGTATCCGAATAAACAACAACAAACTTGTGTGGCTAATAAAGCGCTAGTCGTTTCAATGCAATTGATAAGCAGATAAAATCCTGCATTAGGTTGGATCTGATCATGTGGGCTGGGTGGCGTGATGCGAAGTGCGTTGGCTACTAAGCGGCTGGTCATGGTTCACAATACACGATGAAGGCACAAGAAGTTTTTCAATTAAAATGAAAAAGTAGACCAGCACCACTAGAGCAAAGGAATCTGATGATCGACCTTGTCAGGTCGTGAAATAGCTATAATTCCAGCCAAAAATAATTGACAAAAAACTTGGTGGTAGCACACTCAAGTTGTTGTCGGCATTCAAAGTCATCAAATGATACGAAAAATGGCTTTAAAAAGCAAGTATGTAATCATACAAAAACTGAATATAATACAAATAAAAATGACCCTGGTCAAAATCTTTCACATAAAAAATCTTCCTCCTTATATGAACAACAAAAATGTTGGCTTATAAACGAGTAAGGAGAAAATAAGAAAGAACCCGAATAAACAACAACAAACTTGTGTGGCTAATAAAGCGCTAGTCGTTTCAATGCAATTGATAAACAGATTAAAACCTGCATTAGGTTGGATCTGATCATGTGAGCTGGGTGGCGTGATGCGAAGTGCGTTGGCTACTAAGCGGCTGGTCATGGTTCACAATACACGATGAAGGCACAAAAAGTTTTTCAATTAAAATGAAAAAGTAGACCAGTACCACTAGAGCAAAGGAATCTGATGATCGACCTTGGCAGGTCGTGAAATAGCTATAATTCCAGCCAAAAATAATTTTGAAAAAACTTGGTGGTAGCAAACTCAAGTTGTTGTTGGGCATTCAAAGTCATCAAATGATACGAAAAATGGCTTTAAAAAGCAAGTATGTAATCATACAAAATCTGAATATAATACAAATAAAATTGACCAGTGTCAAAATCTTTCACATAAAAAATCTCCCTCCTTATATGAACAACAAAAATGTTGGCTTATAAACGAGTAAGGAGAAAATAAGAAAGAATCCGAATAAACAACAACAAACTTGTGTGGCTAATAAAGCGCTAGTCGTTTCAATGCAATTGATAAACAGATAAAAACCTGCATTATGTTGGATCTGATCATGTAGGCTGGGTGGCGTGATGCGCAGTGCGTTGGCTACTAAGCGGCTGGTCATGGTTCACAATACACGATGAAGGCACAAGAAGTTTTTCAATCAAAATGGAAAAGCAGACCAGCACCACTAGAGCAAAGGAATCTGATGATCGACCTTGTCAGGTCGTGAAATAGCTATAATTCCAGCCAAAAATAATTGAGAAAAAACTTGGTGGTAGCACACTCAAGTTGTTGTCGGGCATTCAAAGTCATCAAATGATACGAAAAATGGCTTTAAAAAGCAAGTATGTAATCATACAAAAACTGAATATAATACAAATAAAAATGACCATGGTCAAAATCTTTCACATAAAAAATCTTCCTCCTTATATGAACAACAAAAATGTTGGCTTATAAACGAGTAAGGAGAAAATAAGAAAGAACCCGAATAAACAACAACAAACTTGTGTGACTAATAAAGCGCTATTCGTTTCAATGCAATTGATAAACAGATAAAAACCTGCATTAGGTTGGATCTGATCATGTGGGCTGGGTGGCGGGATGCGCAGTGCGTTGGCTACTAAGCGGCTGGTCATGGTTCACAATACACGATGAAGGCACAAGAAGTTTTTCAATCAAAATGAAAAAGTAGACCAGCACCACTAGAGCAAAGGAATCTGATGATCGACCTTGTCAGGTCGTGAAATAGCTATAATTCCAGCCAAAAATAATTGAGAAAAAACTTGGTGGTAGCACACTCAAGTTGTTGTCGGGCATTCAAAGTCATCAAATGATACGAAAAATGGCTTTAAAAAGCAAGTATGTAATCATACAAAAACTGAATATAATACAAATAAAACTGACCATGGTCAAAATCTTTCACATAAAAAATCTTCCTCCTTATATGAACAACAAAAATGTTGGCTTATAAACGAGTAAGGAGAAAATAAGAAAGAACCCGAATAAACAACAACAAACTTGTGTGGCTAATAAAGCGCTATTCGTTTCAATGCAATTGATAAACAGATAAAAACCTGCATTAGGTTGGATCTGATCATGTGGGCTGGGTGGCGTGATGCGAAGTGCGTTGGCTACTAAGCGGCTGGTCATGGTTCACAATACACGATGAAGGCACAAGAAGTTTTTCAATTAAAATGAAAAAGTAGACCAGCACCACTAGAGCAAAGGAATCTGATGATCGACCTTGGCAGGTCGTGAAATAGCTATAATTCCAGCCAAAAATAATTTTGAAAAAACTTGGTGGTAGCAAACTCAAGTTGTTGTTGGGCATTCAAAGTCATCAAATGATACGAAAAATGGCTTTAAAAAGCAAGTATGTAATCATACAAAATCTCAATATAATACAAATAAAAATGACCAGTGTCAAAATCTTTCACATAAAAAATCTCCCTCCTTATATGAACAACAAAAATGTTGGCTTATAAACGAGTAAGGAGAAAATAAGAAAGAATCCGAATAAACAACAACAAACTTGTGTGGCTAATAAAGCGCTAGTCGTTTCAATGCAATTGATAAGCAGATAAAATCCTGCATTAAAAAGCAGGACAGTCTGTCAGTCTGTCAGTCTGTCAGTCTGTCAGTCTGTCAGTCTGTCAGTCTGTCAGTCTGTCAGTCTGTCAGTCTGTCAGTCTGTCAGTCTGTCAGTCTGTCAGTCTGTCAGTCTGTCAGTCTGTCAGTCTGTCAGTCTGTCAGTCTGTCAGTCTGTCAGTCTGTCAGTCTGTCAGTCTGTCAGTCTGTCAGTCTGTCAGTCTGTCAGTCTGTCAGTCTGTCAGTCTGTCAGTCTGTCAGTCTGTCAGTCTGTCAGTCTGTCAGTCTGTCAGTCTGTCAGTCTGTCAGTCTGTCAGTCTGTCAGTCTGTCAGTCTGTCAGTCTGTCAGTCTGTCAGTCTGTCAGTCTGTCAGTCTGTCAGTATGTCAGTCTGTCAGTCTGTCAGTCTGTCAGTCTGTCAGTCTGTCAGTCTGTCAGTCTGTCAGTCTGTCAGTCTGTCAGTCTGTCAGTCTGTCAGTCTGTCAGTCTGTCAGTCTGTCAGTCTGTCAGTCTGTCAGTCTGTCAGTCTGTCAGTCTGTCAGTCTGTCAGTCTGTCAGTCTGTCAGTCTGTCAGTCTGTCAGTCTGTCAGTCTGTCAGTCTGTCAGTCTGTCAGTCTGTCAGTCTGTCAGTCTGTCAGTCTGTCAGTCTGTCAGTCTGTCAGTCTGTCAGTCTGTCAGTCTGTCAGTCTGTCAGTCTGTCAGTCTGTCAGTCTGTCAGTCTGTCAGTCTGTCAGTCTGTCAGTCTGTCAGTCTGTCAGTCTGTCAGTCTGTCAGTCTGTCAGTCTGTCAGTCTGTCAGTCTGTCAGTCTGTCAGTCTGTCAGTCTGTCAGTCTGTCAGTCTGTCAGTCTGTCAGTCTGTCAGTCTGTCAGTCTGTCAGTCTGTCAGTCTGTCAGTCTGTCAGTCTGTCAGTCTGTCAGTCTGTCAGTCTGTCAGTCTGTCAGTCTGTCAGTCTGTCAGTCTGTCAGTCTGTCAGTCTGTCAGTCTGTCAGTCTGTCAGTCTGTCAGTCTGTCAGTCTGTCAGTCTGTCAGTCTGTCAGTCTGTCAGTCTGTCAGTCTGTCAGTCTGTCAGTCTGTCAGTCTGTCAGTCTGTCAGTCTGTCAGTCTGTCAGTCTGTCAGTCTGTCAGTCTGTCAGTCTGTCAGTCTGTCAGTCTGTCAGTCTGTCAGTCTGTCAGTCTGTCAGTCTGTCAGTCTGTCAGTCTGTCAGTCTGTCAGTCTGTCAGTCTGTCAGTCTGTCAGTCTGTCAGTCTGTCAGTCTGTCAGTCTGTCAGTCTGTCAGTCTGTCAGTCTGTCAGTCTGTCAGTCTGTCAGTCTGTCAGTCTGTCAGTCTGTCAGTCTGTCAGTCTGTCAGTCTGTCAGTCTGTCAGTCTGTCAGTCTGTCAGTCTGTCAGTCTGTCAGTCTGTCAGTCTGTCAGTCTGTCAGTCTGTCAGTCTGTCAGTCTGTCAGTCTGTCAGTCTGTCAGTCTGTCAGTCTGTCAGTCTGTCAGTCTGTCAGTCTGTCAGTCTGTCAGTCTGTCAGTCTGTCAGTCTGTCAGTCTGTCAGTCTGTCAGTCTGTCAGTCTGTCAGTCTGTCAGTCTGTCAGTCTGTCAGTCTGTCAGTCTGTCAGTCTGTCAGTCTGTCAGTCTGTCAGTCTGTCAGTCTGTCAGTCTGTCAGTCTGTCAGTCTGTCAGTCTGTCAGTCTGTCAGTCTGTCAGTCTGTCAGTCTGTCAGTCTGTCAGTCTGTCAGTCTGTCAGTCTGTCAGTCTGTCAGTCTGTCAGTCTGTCAGTCTGTCAGTCTGTCAGTCTGTCAGTCTGTCAGTCTGTCAGTCTGTCAGTCTGTCAGTCTGTCAGTCTGTCAGTCTGTCAGTCTGTCAGTCTGTCAGTCTGTCAGTCTGTCAGTCTGTCAGTCTGTCAGTCTGTCAGTCTGTCAGTCTGTCAGTCTGTCAGTCTGTCAGTCTGTCAGTCTGTCAGTCTGTCAGTCTGTCAGTCTGTCAGTCTGTCAGTCTGTCAGTCTGTCAGTCTGTCAGTCTGTCAGTCTGTCAGTCTGTCAGTCTGTCAGTCTGTCAGTCTGTCAGTCTGTCAGTCTGTCAGTCTGTCAGTCTGTCAGTCTGTCAGTCTGTCAGTCTGTCAGTCTGTCAGTCTGTCAGTCTGTCAGTCTGTCAGTCTGTCAGTCTGTCAGTCTGTCAGTCTGTCAGTCTGTCAGTCTGTCAGTCTGTCAGTCTGTCAGTCTGTCAGTCTGTCAGTCTGTCAGTCTGTCAGTCTGTCAGTCTGTCAGTCTGTCAGTCTGTCAGTCTGTCAGTCTGTCAGTCTGTCAGTCTGTCAGTCTGTCAGTCTGTCAGTCTGTCAGTCTGTCAGTCTGTCAGTCTGTCAGTCTGTCAGTCTGTCAGTCTGTCAGTCTGTCAGTCTGTCAGTCTGTCAGTCTGTCAGTCTGTCAGTCTGTCAGTCTGTCAGTCTGTCAGTCTGTCAGTCTGTCAGTCTGTCAGTCTGTCAGTCTGTCAGTCTGTCAGTCTGTCAGTCTGTCAGTCTGTCAGTCTGTCAGTCTGTCAGTCTGTCAGTCTGTCAGTCTGTCAGTCTGTCAGTCTGTCAGTCTGTCAGTCTGTCAGTCTGTCAGTCTGTCAGTCTGTCAGTCTGTCAGTCTGTCAGTCTGTCAGTCTGTCAGTCTGTCAGTCTGTCAGTCTGTCAGTCTGTCAGTCTGTCAGTCTGTCAGTCTGTCAGTCTGTCAGTCTGTCAGTCTGTCAGTCTGTCAGTCTGTCAGTCTGTCAGTCTGTCAGTCTGTCAGTCTGTCAGTCTGTCAGTCTGTCAGTCTGTCAGTCTGTCAGTCTGTCAGTCTGTCAGTCTGTCAGTCTGTCAGTCTGTCAGTCTGTCAGTCTGTCAGTCTGTCAGTCTGTCAGTCTGTCAGTCTGTCAGTCTGTCAGTCTGTCAGTCTGTCAGTCTGTCAGTCTGTCAGTCTGTCAGTCTGTCAGTCTGTCAGTCTGTCAGTCTGTCAGTCTGTCAGTCTGTCAGTCTGTCAGTCTGTCAGTCTGTCAGTCTGTCAGTCTGTCAGTCTGTCAGTCTGTCAGTCTGTCAGTCTGTCAGTCTGTCAGTCTGTCAGTCTGTCAGTCTGTCAGTCTGTCAGTCTGTCAGTCTGTCAGTCTGTCAGTCTGTCAGTCTGTCAGTCTGTCAGTCTGTCAGTCTGTCAGTCTGTCAGTCTGTCAGTCTGTCAGTCTGTCAGTCTGTCAGTCTGTCAGTCTGTCATCGTGTCAGTCTGTCAGTCTGTCAGTCTGTCAGTCTGTCAGTCTGTCAGTCTGTCAGTCTGTCAGTCTGTCAGTCTGTCAGTCTGTCAGTCTGTCAGTCTGTCAGTCTGTCAGTCTGTCAGTCTGTCAGTCTGTCAGTCTGTCAGTCTGTCAGTCTGTCAGTCTGTCAGTCTGTCAGTCTGTCAGTCTGTCAGTCTGTCAGTCTGTCAGTCTGTCAGTCTGTCAGTCTGTCAGTCTGTCAGTCTGTCAGTCTGTCAGTCTGTCAGT
>CAJVCO010000189.1:0-39701 GCA_910595825.1 Philhelius pedissequus
ACAACAAAGTACACATTTTTCGCTGTTCCGTGCTTTGATAACTTTTTTTTCTTTCTGTCAGCTCATAATATCTTAATTCATTCGAAATCGGTCAAAGAACAACGAAATTAACATGAAACTTCATCAAATAACAACAAAATAGACATTTTTCGCTGTTCCGTGCTTTGATAACCTTTTTTTCTTTCTGTCAGCTCATAATATCTTAATTCATTCGAAATCGGCCAAAGAACAACGAAATTTACATGGAACTTCATCAAACAACAACAAAGTACACATTTTTCGCTGTTCCATGCTTTGATAACCTTTTTTTCTTTCTGTCAGCTCATAATATCTTAATTCATTCGAAATCGGTCAAAGAACAACGAAATTTACATGGAACTTCATGAAATAACAACAAAGTAGACATTTTTCGCTGTTCCGTGTTTCGATAACCGTTTTTCTTTCTGTGTCAGCTTCAAAATGTCTTAGTTCATTCGAATTCGTTCAAAGAACAACGAAATTAACGTGGAATTTCATCAAATAACAACAAAGTAGACATTTTTCGCTGTTCCGTGCTTTGATAACCTTTTTTTCTTTCTGTCAGCTCATAATATCTTAATTCATTCGAAATCGGTCAAAGAACAACGAAATTAACATGAAACTTCATCAAATAACAACAAAGTACACATTTTTCGCTGTCCCGTGCTTTGATAACCTTTTTTTCTTTCTGTCAGCTCATAATATCTTAATTCATTCGAAATCGGTCAAAGAACAACGAAATTTACATGGAACTTCATCAAACAACAACAAAGTACACATTTTTCGCTGTTCCGTGCTTTGATAACCTTTTTTTCTTTCTGTCAGCTCATAATATCTTAATTCATTCGAAATCGGTCAAAGAACAACGAAATTTACATGGAACTTCATGAAATAACAACAAAGTAGACATTTTTCGCTGTTCCGTGTTTCGATAACCGTTTTTCTTTCTGTGTCAGCTTCAAAATGTCTTAATTCATTCGAATCGTTCAAAGAACAACGAAATTAACGTGGAATTTCATCAAATAACAACAAAGTAGACATTTTTCGCTGTTCCGTGCTTTGATAACCTTTTTTTCTTTCTGTCAGCTCATAATATCTTAATTCATTCGAAATCGGCCAAAGAACAACGAAATTTACATGGAACTTCATCAAACAACAACAAAGTACACATTTTTCGCTGTTCCGTGCTTTGATAACCTTTTTTCTTTCTGTCAGCTCATAATATCTTAATTCATTCGAAATCGGTCAAAGAACAACGAAATTTACATGGAACTTCATCAAACAACAACAAAGTACACATTTTTCGCTGTTCCGTGCTTTGATAACCTTTTTTTCTTTCTGTCAGCTCATAATATCTTAGTTCATTCGAAATCGGTCAAAGAACAACGAAATTTACATGGAACTTCATGAAATAACAACAAAGTAGACATTTTTCGCTGTTCCGTGTTTCGATAACCGTTTTTCTTTCTGTGTCAGCTTCAAAATATGTTAATTCATTCGAATTCGTTCAAAGAACAACGAAATTAACGTGGAATTTCATCAAATAACAACAAAGTAGACATTTTTCGCTGTTCCGTGCTTTGATAACCTTTTTTTCTTTCTGTCAGCTCATAATATCTTAATTCATTCGAAATCGGTCAAAGAACAACGAAATTAACATGAAACTTCATCAAATAACAACAAAGTAGACATTTTTCGCTGTTCCGTGCTTTGATAACCTTTTTTTCTTTCTGTCAGCTCATAATATATTAATTCATTCGAAATCGTTCAAAGAACAACGAAATTAACATGGAATTTCATCAAATAACAATAAAGTAGACATTTTTCGCTGTTCCGTGTTTTGATAACCTTTTTTTCTTTCGGTCAGCTCATAATATCTTAATTCATTCGAAATCGGTCAAAGAACAACGAAATTTACATCGAACTTCATCAAACAACAACAAAGTACACATTTTTCGCTGTTCCGTGTTTTGATAACCGTTTTTCTTTCTGTGTCAGCTTCAAAATATCTTAATTCATTCGAATTCGTTCAAAGAACAACGAAATTTACTAGGAACTTTATCAAATAACAACAAAGTAGACATTTTTCGCTGTTCCGTGCTTTGATAACCTTTTTTTCTTTCTGTCAGCTCATAATATCTTAATTCATTCGAAATCGGTCAAAGAACAACGAAATTAACATGAAACTTCATCAAATAACAACAAAGTAGACATTTTTCGCTGTTCCGTGCTTTGATAACCTTTTTTTCTTTCTGTCAGCTCATAATATCTTAATTCATTCGAAATCGGCCAAAGAACAACGAAATTTACATGGAACTTCATCAAACAACAACAAAGTACACATTTTTCGCTGTTCCGTGCTTTGATAACCTTTTTTTCTTTCTGTCAGCTCATAATATCTTAATTCATTCGAAATCGGTCAAAGAACAACGAAATTTACATGGAACTTCATGAAATAACAACAAAGTAGACATTTTTCGCTGTTCCGTGTTTCGATAACCGTTTTTCTTTCTGTGTCAGCTTCAAAATGTCTTAATTCATTCGAATTCGTTCAAAGAACAACGAAATTAACGTGGAATTTCATCAAATAACAACAAAGTAGACATTTTTCGCTGTTTCCGTGCTTTGATAACCTTTTTTTCTTTCTGTCAGCTCATAATATCTTAATTCATTCGAAATCGGTCAAAGAACAACGAAATTAACATGAAACTTCATCAAATAACAACAAAGTACACATTTTTCGCTGTTCCGTGCTTTGATAACCTTTTTTTCTTTCTGTCAGCTCATAATATCTTAATTCATTCGAAATCGGCCAAGGAACAGCGAAAAATGTCTACTTTGTTGTTATTTGATGAAGTTCCATGTAAATTTCGTTGTTCTTTGGCCGATTTCGAATGAATTAAGATATTATGAGCTGACAGAAAGAAAAAAAGGTTATCAAGGCACGGAACAGCGAAAAATGTGTACTTTGTTGTTGTTTGATGAAGTTTCATGTAAATTTCGTTGTTTTTTGAACGATTTCGAATGAATTAAGATATTATGAGCTGACAGAAAGAAAAAAGGTTATCAAAGCACGGAACAGCGAAAAATGTCTACTTTGTTGTTATTTGATGAAATTCCACGTTAATTTCGTTGTTCTTTGAACGAATTCGAATGAATTAAGATATTTTGAAGCTGACACAGAAAGAAAAAAGGTTATAAAAACACGGAACAGCGAAAAATGTCTACTTTGTTGTTATTTGATGAAATTCCATGTTAATTTCGTTGTTCTTTGAACGATTTCGAATGAATTAAGATATTATGAGCTGACAGAAAGAAAAAAAGGTTATCAAAGCACGGAACAGCGAAAAATGTCTACTTTGTTGTTATTTGATGAAATTCCACGTTAATTTCGTTGTTCTTTGAACGAATTCGAATGAATTAAGACATTTTGAAGCTGACACAGAAAGAAAAACGGTTATCGAAACAGGGAACAGCGAAAAATGTCTACTTTGTTGTTATTTCATGAAGTTCCATGTAAATTTCGTTGTTCTTTGACCGATTTCGAATGAATTAAGATATTATGAGCTGACAAAAAGAAAAAAGGTTATCAAAGCACGGAACAGCGAAAAATGTGTACTTTGTTGTTGTTTGATGAAGTTCCATGTAAATTTCGTTGTTCTTTGACCGATTTCGAATGAATTAAGATATTATGAGCTAACAGAAAGAAAAAAAGGTTATCAAAGCACGGAACAGCGAAAAATGTGTACTTTGTTGTTATTTGATGAAGTTTCATGTTAATTTCGTTGTTCTTTGACCGATTTCGAATGAATTAAGATATTATGAGCTGACAGAAAGAAAAAAAGGTTATCAAAGCACGGACCAGCGAAAAATGTCTACTTTGTTGTTATTTGATGAAATTCCACGTTAATTTCGTTGTTCTTTGAACGAATTCGAATGAATTAAGACATTTTGAAGCTGACACAGAAAGAAAAACGGTTATCGAAACACGGAACAGCGAAAAATGTCTACTTTGTTGTTATTTCATGAAGTTCCATGTAAATTTCGTTGTTCTTAGACCGATTTCGAATGAATTAAGATATTATGAGCTGACAGAAAGAAAAAAAGGTTATCAAAGGACGGAACAGCGAAAAATGTGTACTTTGTTGTTGTTTGATGAAGTTCCATGTAAATTTCGTTGTTCTTTGGCCGATTTCGAATGAATTAAGATATTATGAGCTGACAGAAAGAAAAAAAGGTTATCAAAGCACGGAACAGCGAAAAATGTCTACTTTGTTGTTATTTGATGAAGTTTCATGTTATTTCATTGTTCTTTGACCGATTTCGAATGAATTAAGATATTATGAGCTGACAGAAAGAAAAAAAAGTTATCAAAGCACGGAACAGCTAAAAATGTCTACTTTGTTGTTATTTGATGAAGTTTCATGTTAATTTCGTTGTTCTTTGACCGATTTCGAATGAATTAAGATATTATGAGCTGACAGAAAGAAAAAAAGGTTATCAAAGCACGGAACAGCGAAAAATGTCTACTTTGTTGTTATTTGATGAAGTTCCATGTAAATTTCGTTGTTCTTTGAACGAATTCGAATGAATTAAGATATTTTGAAGCTGACACAGAAAGAAAAACGGTTATCAAAACACGGAACAGCGAAAAATGTGTACTTTGTTGTTGTTTGATGAAGTTCGATGTAAATTTCGTTGTTCTTTGACCGATTTCGAATGAATTAAGATATTATGAGCTGACAGAAAGAAAAAAAGGTTATCAAAACACGGAACAGCGAAAAATGTCTACTTTGTTGTTATTTGATGAAATTCCATGTTAATTTCGTTGTTCTTTGAACGATTTGGAATGAATTAAGATATTTTGAGCTGACAGAAAGAAAAAAAGGTTATCAAAGCACGGAACAGCGAAAAATGCCTACTTTGTTGTTATTTGATGAAGTTTTATGTTAATTTCGTTGTTCTTTGACCGATTTCGAATGAATTAAGATATTATGAGCTGACAGAAAGAAAAAAGGTTATCAAAGCACGGAACAGCGAAAAATGTCTACTTTGTTGTTATTTGATGAAATTCCACGTTAATTTCGTTGTTCTTTGAACGAATTCGAATGAATTAAGATATTTTGAAGCTGACACAGAAAGAAAAACGGTTATCGAAACACGGAACAGCGAAAAATGTCTACTTTGTTGTTATTTCATGAAGTTCCATGTAAATTTCGTTGTTCTTTGACCGATTTCGAATGAATTAAGATATTATGAGCTGACAGAAAGAAAAAAAGGTTATCAAAGCACGGAACAGCGAAAAATGTGTACTTTGTTGTTGTTTGATGAAGTTCCATGTAAATTTCGTTGTTCTTTGACCGATTTCGAATGAATTAAGATATTATGAGCTGACAGAAAGAAAAAAAGGTTATCAAAGCACGGAACAGCGAAAAATGTGTACTTTGTTGTTGTTTGATGAAATTCCATGTAAATTTCGTTGTTCTTTGGCCGATTTCGAATGAATGGGGGTGGCCGTGGTGCGATAGTTGTGTGCTCGCCTGTCAACCTCATGGTCGCAGGTTCGATTCCTGCCGTTGTCTATGTCTTCTTATATTCCATTAAAAACCAATTCTAAAAATTGTCATAAAATGAGTTGCTGGTTTGCTCATTACATGCTGTTCAGGCATAACACTAACAATATGTGACTGAGTAAACTACTCATAAATATGACAACCAAATAAAATGACAACCAAATAAAATAATGCGAATTATAAGAGACATAAATAAATAAGACACGGTAATTTTCTCCGCATTAGTTCAGCCGCCATCCCTGGAGATAAGATCTGAGACAACAACCACCGTCTCAATAGGTCGCGCCACACATCTTTCTATCCTTCTTTCTCTTCTTTCACCCGATGCCGCGCTGTGCTAAAAACATATAAAGGGTATTCATAATCCCTTGAGCGCCTGCAAAATTATAAAAAAAAAAAAAAAAAAAAAAAAAAAATTAAGATATTATGAGCTGACAGAAAGAAAAAAAGGTTATCAAAGCACGGAACAGCGAAAAATGTCTACTTTGTTGTTATTTGATGAAATTCCACGTTAATTTCGTTGTTCTTTGAACGAATTCGAATGAATTAAGACATTTTGAAGCTGACACAGAAAGAAAAACGGTTATCGAAACACGGAACAGCGAAAAATGTCTACTTTGTTGTTATTTCATGAAGTTCCATGTAAATTTCGTTGTTCTTTGAGCGATTTCGAATGAATTAAGATATTATGAGCTGACAGAAAGAAAAAAAGGTTATCAAAGCACGGAACAGCGAAAAATGTGTACTTTGTTGTTGTTTGATGAAGTTCCATGTAAATTTCGTTGTTCTTTGGCCGATTTCGAATGAATTAAGATATTATGAGCTGACAGAAAGAAAAAAAGGTTATCAAAGCACGGAACAGCGAAAAATGTGTACTTTGTTGTTATTTGATGAAGTTTCATGTTAATTTCGTGGTTCTTTGACCGATTTCGAATGAATTAAGATATTATGAGCTGACAGAAAGAAAAAAAGGTTATCAAAGCACGGAACAGCGAAAAATGTCTACTTTGTTGTTATTTGATGAAATTCCACGTTAATTTCGTTGTTCTTTGAACGAATTCGAATGAATTAAGACATTTTGAAGCTGACACAGAAAGAAAAACGGTTATCGAAACACGGAACAGCGAAAAATGTCTACTTTGTTGTTATTTCATGAAGTTTCATGTAAATTTCGTTGTTCTTTGACCGATTTCGAATGAATTAAGATATTATGAGCTGACAGAAAGAAAAAAAGGTTATCAAAGCACGGAACAGCGAAAAATGTGTACTTTGTTGTTGTTTGATGAAGTTCCATGTAAATTTCGTTGTTCTTTGGCCGATTTCGAATGAATTAAGATATTATGAGCTGACAGAAAGAAAAAAAGGTTATCAAAGCACGGAACAGCGAAAAATGTCTACTTTGTTGTTACTTGATGAAGTTTCATGTTAATTTCGTTGTTCTTTGACCGATTTCGAATGAATTAAGATATTATGAGCTGACAGAAAGAAAAAAAAGTTATCAAAGCACGGAACAGCGAAAAATGTCTACTTTGTTGTTATTTGATGAATTTTCATGTTAATTTCGTTGTTCTTTGACCGATTTCGAATGAATTAAGATATTATGAGCTGACAGAAAGAAAAAAAGGTTATCAAAGCACGGAACAGCGAAAAATGTCTACTTTGTTGTTATTTGATGAAGTTCCATGTAAATTTCGGTGTTCTTTGAACGAATTCGAATGAATTAAGATATTTTGAAGCTGACACAGAAAGAAAAACGGTTATCAAAACACGGAACAGCGAAAAATGTGTACTTTGTTGTTGTTTGATGAAGTTCGATGTAAATTTCGTTGTTCTTTGACCGATTTCGGATGAATTAAGATATTATGAGCTGACAGAAAGAAAAAAGGTTATCAAAACACGGAACAGCGAAAAATGTCTACTTTGTTGTTATTTGATGAAATTCCATGTTAATTTCGTTGTTCTTTGAACGATTTCGAATGAATTAAGATATTATGAGCTGACAGAAAGAAAAAAAGGTTATCAAAGCACGGAGCAGCGAAAAATGTCTACTTTGTTGTTATTTGATGAAGTTTCATGTTAATTTCGTTGTTCTTTGACCGATTTCGAATGAATTAAGATATTATGAGCTGACAGAAAGAAAAACAGGTTATCAAAGCACGGAACAGCGAAAAATGTCTACTTTGTTGTTATTTGATGAAATTCCACGTTAATTTCGTTGTTATTTGAACGAATTCGAATGAATTAAGATATTTTGAAGCTGACACAGAAAGAAAAACGGTTATCGAAACACGGAACAGCGAAAAATGTCTACTTTGTTGTTATTTCATGAACTTCCATGTAAATTTCGTTTTTCTTTGACCGATTTCGAATGAATTAAGATATTATGAGCTGACAGAAAGAAAAAAAGGTTATCAAAGCACGGAACAGCGAAAAATGTGTACTTTGTTGTTGTTTGATGAAGTTCCATGTAAATTTCGTTGTTCTTTGACCGATTTCGAATGAATTAAGATATTATGAGCTGACAGAAAGAAAAAAAGGTTATCAAAGCACGGAACAGCGAAAAATGTGTACTTTGTTGTTGTTTGATGAAGTTCCATGTAAATTTCGTTGTTCTTTGGCCGATTTCGAATGAATTAAGATATTATGAGCTGACAGAAAGAAAAAAAGGTTATCAAAGCACGGAACAGCGAAAAATGTCTACTTTGTTGTTATTTGATGAAATTCCACGTTAATTTCGTTGTTCTTTGAACGAATTCGAATGAATTAAGACATTTTGAAGCTGACACAGAAAGAAAAACGGTTATCGAAACACGAAACAGCGAAAAATGTCTACTTTGTTGTTATTTCATGAAGTTCCATGTAAATTTCGTTGTTCTTTGACCGATTTCGAATGAATTAAGATATTATGAGCTGACAGAAAGAAAAAAAGGTTATCAAAGCACGGAACAGCGAAAAATGTGTACTTTGTTGTTGTTTGATGAAGTTCCATGTAAATTTCGTTGTTCTTTGACCGATTTCGAATGAATTAAGATATTATGAGCTGACAGAAAGAAAAAAAGGTTATCAAAGCACGGAACAGCGAAAAATGTGTACTTTGTTGTTATTTGATGGAGTTTCATGTTAATTTCGTTGTTCTTTGACCGATTTCGAATGAATTAAGATATTATGAGCTGACAGAAAGAAAAAAAGGTTATCAAAGCACGGAACAGCGAAAAATGTCTACTTTGTTGTTATTTGATGAAATTCCACGTTAATTTCGTTGTTCTTTGAACGAATTCGAATGAATTAAGACATATTGAAGCTGACACAGAAAGAAAAACGGTTATCGAAACACGGAACAGCGAAAAATGTCTACTTTGTTGTTATTTCATGAAGTTCCATGTAAATTTCGTTGTTCTTTGACCGATTTCGAATGAATTAAGATATTATGAGCTGACAGAAAGAAAAAAAGGTTATCAAAGCACGGAACAGCGAAAAATGTGTACTTTGTTGTTGTTTGATGAAGTTCCATGTAAGTTTCGTTGTTCTTTGGCCGATTTCGAATGAATTAAGATATTATGAGCTGACAGAAAGAAAAAAAGGTTATCAAAGCACGGAACAGCGAAAAATGTCTACTTTGTTGTTATTTGATGAAGTTTCATGTTAATTTCGTTGTTCTTTGACCGATTTCGAATGAATTAAGATATTTTGAGCTGACAGAAAGAAATAAAAGTTATCAAAGCACGGAACAGCGAAAAATGTCTACTTTGTTGTTATTTGATGAAGTTTCATGTTAATTTCGTTGTTCTTTGACCGATTTCGAATGAATTAAGATATTATGAGCTGACAGAAAGAAAAAAAGGTTATCAAAGCACGGAACAGCGAAAAATGTCTACTTTGTTGTTATTTGATGAAGTTCCATGTAAATTTCGTTGTTCTTTGAACGAATTCGAATGAATTAAGATATTTTGAAGCTGACACAGAAAGAAAAACGGTTATCAAAACACGGAACAGCGAAAAATGTGTACTTTGTTGTTGTTTGATGAAGTTCGATGTAAATTTCGTTGTTCTTTGACCGATTTCGAATGAATTAAGATATTATAAGCTGACAGAAAGAAAAAAAGGTTATCAAAACACGGAACAGCGAAAAATGTCTACTTTGTTGTTATTTGATGAAATTCCATGTTAATTTCGTTGTTCTTTGAACGATTTCGAATGAATTAAGATATTATGAGCTGACAGAAAGAAAAAAAGGTTATCAAAGCACGGAACAGCGAAAAATGTGTACTTTGTTGTTATTTGATGAAGTTTCATGTTAATTTCGTTGTTCGTTGACCGATTTCGAATGAATTAAGATATTATGAGCTGACAGAAAGAAAAAAAGGTTATCAAAGCACGGAACATCGAAAAATGTCTACTTTGTTGTTATTTGATGAAATTCCACGTTAATTTCGTTGTTCTTTGAACGAATTCGAATGAATTAAGATATTTTGGAGCTGACACAGAAAGAAAAACGGTTATCGAAACACGGAACAGCGAAAAATGTCTACTTTGTTGTTATTTCATGAAGTTCCATGTAAATTTCGTTGTTCTTTGACCGATTTCGAATGAATTAAGATATAATGAGCTGACAGAAAGAAAAAAAGGTTATCAAAGCACGGAACAGCGAAAAATGTGTACTTTGTTGTTGTTTGATGAAGTTCCATGTAAATTTCGTTGTTCTTTGACCGATTTCGAATGAATTAAGATATTATGAGCTGACAGAAAGAAAAAAAGGTTATCAAAGCACGGAACAGCGAAAAATGTGTACTTTGTTGTTGTTTTAAGAAGTTCCATGTAAATTTCGTTGTTCTTTGGCCGATTTCGAATGAATTAAGATATTATGAGCTGACAGAAAGAAAAAAAGGTTATCAAAGCACGGAACAGCGAAAAATGTCTACTTTGTTGTTATTTGATGAAATTCCACGTTAATTTCGTTGTTCTTTGAACGAATTCGAATGAATTAAGACATTTTGAAGCTGACACAGAAAGAAAAACGGTTATCGAAACACGGAACAGCGAAAAATGTCTACTTTGTTGTTATTTCATGAAGCTCCATGTAAATTTCGTTGTTCTTTGACCGATTTCGAATGAATTAAGATATTATGAGCTGACAGAAAGAAAAAAAGGTTATCAAAGCACGGAACAGCGAAAAATGTGTACTTTGTTGTTGTTTGATGAAGTTCCATGTAAATTTCGTTGTTCTTTGACCGATTTCGAATGAATTAAGATATTATGAGCTGCCAGAAAGAAAAAAAGGTTATCAAAGCACGGAACAGCGAAAAATGTGTACTTTGTTGTTATTTGATGAAGTTTCATGTTAATTTCGTTGTTCTTTGACCGATTTCGAATGAATTAAGATATTATGAGCTGACAGAAAGAAAAAAAGGTTATCAAAGCACGGAACAGCGAAAAATGTCTACTTTGTTGTTATTTGATGAAATTCCACGTTAATTTCGTTGTTCTTTGAACGAATTCGAATGAATTAAGACATTTTGAAGCTGACACAGAAAGAAAAACGGTTATCGAAACACGGAACAGCGACAAATGTCTACTTTGTTGTTATTTCATGTAAATTTCGTTGTTCTTTGACCGATTTCGAATGAATTAAGATATTATGAGCTGACAGAAAGAAAAAAAGGTTATCAAAGCACGGAACAGCGAAAAATGTGTACTTTGTTGTTGTTTGATGAAGTTCCATGTAAATTTCGTTGTTCTTTGGCCGATTTCGAATGAAAATTAAGATATTATGAGCTGACAGAAAGAAAAAAAGGTTATCAAAGCACGGAACAGCGAAAAATGTCTACTTTGTTGTTATATGATGAAGTTTCATGTTAATTTCGTGTTTCTTTGACCGATTTCGAATGAATTAAGATATTATACATACATTTTTCGCTGTTCCGTGTTTTGATAACCTTTTTTCATTCTGTGTCAGCTTCCAAATATCTTAATTCATTCGAATTCGTTCAAAGAACAACGAAATTTACATGGAACTTCATCAAATAACAACAAAGTAGACATTTTTCGCTGTTCCGTGCTTTGATAACCTTTTCTTTCTGTCAGCTCATAATATCTTAATTCATTCGAAATCGGTCAAAGAACAACGAAATTTACATGGAACTTCATGAAATAACAACAAAGTAGACATTTTTCGCTGTTCCCTGTTTCGATAACCGTTTTTCTTTCTGTGTCAGCTTCAAAATATCTTAATTCATTCGAAATCGGCCAAAGAACAACGAAATTAACGTGGAATTTCATCAAATAACAACAAAGTAGACATTTTTCGCTCTTCCGTGTTTTGATAACCTTTTTTCTTTCTGTGTCAGCTTCCAAATATCTTAATTCATTCGAATTCGTTCAAAGAACAACGAAATTTACATGGAACTTCATCAAATAACAACAAAGTAGACATTTTTCGCTGTTCCGTGCTTTGATAACCTTTTTTTCTTTCTGTCAGCTCATAATATCTTAATTCATTCGAAATCGGTCAAAGAACAACGAAATTAACATGAAACTTCATCAAATAACAACAAAGTAGACATTTTTCGCTGTTCCGTGCTTTGATAACCTTTTTTTCTTTCTGTCAGCTCATAATATCTTAATTCATTCGAAATCGGTCAAAGAACAACGAAATTTACATGGAACTTCATGAAATAGAAATAAAGTAGACATTTTTCGCTGTTCCGCGTTTCGATAACCATTTTTCTTTCTGTGTCAGCTTCAAAATATCTTAATTCATTCGAATTCGTTCAAAGAACAACGAAATTTACATGGAATTTCATCAAATAACAACAAAGTAGACATTTTTCGCTGTTCCGTGTTTTGATAACCGTTTTTCTTTCTGTGTCAGCTTCAAAATATCTTAATTCATTCGAATTCTTTCAAAGAACAACGAAATTTACATGGAACTTCATCAAACAACAACAAAGTACACATTTTTCGCTGTTCCGTGCTTTGATAACCTTTTTTTTCTTTCTGTCAGCTCATAATATCTTAATTCATTCGAAATCTGTCAAAGAACAACGAAATTTACATGGAACTTCATCAAATAACAACAAAGTAGACATTTTTCGCTGTTCCGTGCTTTGATAACCTTTTTTTTTTTCTGTCAGCTCATAATATCTTAATTCATTCGAAATCGTTCAAAGAACAACGAAATTAACATGGAATTTCATCAAATAACAACAAAGTAGACATTTTTCGCTGTTCCGTGTTTTGATAACCTTTTTTCTTTCTGTCAGCTCATAATATCTTAATTCATTCGAAATCGTTCAAAGAACAACGAAATTTACATGGAGCTTCATCAAACAACAACAAAGTACACATTTTTCGCTGTTCCGTGCTTTGATAACCTTTTTTTCTTTCTGTCAGCTCATAATTTCTTAATTCATTCGAAATCGGTCAAAGAACAACGAAGTTTACATGGAACTGCATCAAATAACAACAAAGTAGACATTTTTCGCTGTTCCGTGCTTTGATAACCTTTTTTTCTTTCTGTCAGCTCATAATATCTTAATTCATTCGAAATCGTTCAAAGAACAACGAAATTAACATGGAATTTCATCAAATAACAACAAAGTAGACATTTTTCGCTGTTCCGTGTTTTGATAACCTTTTTTCTTTCTGTGTCAGCTTCCAAATATCTTAATTCATTCGAATTCGTTCAAAGAACAACGAAATTTACATGGAACTTCATCAAATAACAACAAAGTAGACATTTTTCGCTGCCGTGCTTTTGATAACCTTTTTTTCTTTCTGTCAGCTCATAATATCTTAATTCATTCGAAATCGGTCAAAGAACAACGAAATTAACATGAAACTTCATCAAATACCAACAAAGTAGACATTTTTTCGCTGTTCCGTGCTTTGATAACCTTTTTTTCTTTCTGTCAGCTCATAATATCTTAATTCATTCGAAATCGGTCAAAGAACAACGAAATTTACATGGAACTTCATCATATAACAACAAAGTACACATTTTTCGCTGTTCCGTGCTTTGATAACCTTTTTTTCTTTCTGTCAGCTCATAATATCTTAATTCATTCGAAATCGTTCAAAGAACAACGAAATTAACATGGAATTTCATCAAATAACAACAAAGTAGACATTTTTTCGCTGTTCCGTGTTTTGATAACCTTTTTTCTTTCTGTGTCAGCTTCCAAATATCTTAATTCATTCGAATTCGTTCAAAGAACAACGAAATTTACATGGAACTTCATCAAATAACAACAAAGTAGACATTTTTCGCTGTTCCGTGCTTGATAACCTTTTTTTCTTTCTGTCAGCTCATAATATCTTAATTCATTCGAAATCGGTCAAAGAACAACGAAATTAACATGAAACTTCATCAAATAACAACAAAGTAGACATTTTTCGCTGTTCCGTGCTTTGATAACCTTTTTTTTCTTTCTGTCAGCTCATAATATCTTAATTCATTCGAAATCGGTCAAAGAACAACGAAATTTACATGGAACTTCATCAAATAACAACAAAGTACACATTTTTCGCTGTTCCCTGCTTTGATAACCTTTTTTTCTTTCTGTCAGCTCATAATATCTTAATTCATTCGAAATCGGTCAAAGAACAACGAAATTTACATGGAACTTCATCAAACAACAACAAAGTACACATTTTTCGCTGTTCCGTGTTTCGATAACCGTTTTTCTTTCTGTGTCAGCTTCAAATATCTTAATTCATTCGAATTCGTTCAAAGAACAACGAAATTTACATGGAACTTCACCAAATAACAACAAAGTAGACATTTTTCGCTGTTCCGTGCTTTGATAACCTTTTTTCCTTTCTGTCAGCTCATAATATCTTAATTCATTCGAAATCGTTCAAAGAACAACGAAATTAACATGGAATTTATCAAATAACAACAAAGTAGACATTTTTCGCTGTTCCGTGTTTTGATAACCTTTTTTCTTTCTGTGTCAGCTTCCAAATATCTTAATTCATTCGAATTCGTTCAAAGAACAACGAAATTTACATGAAACTTCATCAAATAACAACAAAGTAGACATTTTTCGCTGTTCCGTGCTTTGATAACCTTTTTTTCTTTCTGTCAGCTCATAATATCTTAATTCATTCGAAATCATTCAAAGAACAACGAAATTAACATGGAATTTCATCAAATAACAACAAAGTAGACATTTTTCGCTGTTCCGTGTTTTGATAACCTTTTTTCTTTCTGTGTCAGCTTCCAAATATCTTAATTCATTCAAATTCGTTCAAAGAACAACGACATTTACATGGAACTTCATCAAATAACAACAAAGTAGACATTTTTCGCTGTTCCGTGCTTTGATAACCCTTTTTTCTTTCTGTCAGCTCATAATATCTTAATTCATTCGAAATCGGTCAAAGAACAACGAAATTAACATGAAACTTCATCAAATAACAACAAAGTAGACATTTTTCGCTGTTCCGTGCTTTGATAACCTTTTTTTCTTTCTGTCAGCTCATAATATCTTAATTCATTCGAAATCGGTCAAAGAACGACGAAATTTACATGGAACTTCATGAAATAACAACAAAGTAGACATTTTTCGCTGTTCCGTGTTTCGATAACCGTTTTTCTTTCTGTGTCAGCTTCAAAATATCTTAATTCATTCGAATTCGTTCAAAGAACAACGAAATTTACATGGAATTTCATCAAATAACAACAAAGTAGACATTTTTCGCTGTTCCGTGTTTTGATAACCGTTTTTCTTTCTGTGTCAGCTTCAAAATATCTTAATTCATTCGAATTCGTTCAAAGAACAACGAAATTTACATGGAACTTCATCAAACAACAACAAAGTACACATTTTTCGCTGTTCCGTGCTTTGATAACCTTTTTTTCTTTCTGTCAGCTCATAATATCTTAATTCATTCGAAATCGTTCAAAGAACAACGAAATTAACATGGAATTTCATCAAATAACAACAAAGTAGACATTTTTTCGCTGTTCCGTGTTTTGATAACCTTTTTTCTTTCTGTCAGCTCATAATATCTTAATTCATTCGAAATCGTTCAAAGAACAACGAAATTTACATGGAACTTAATCAAACAACAACAAAGTACACATTTTTCGCTGTTCCGTGCTTTGATAACCTTTTTTTCTTTCTGTCAGCTCATAATATCTTAATTCATTCGAAATCGGTCAAAGAACAACGAAATTTACATGGAACTTCATCAAATAACAACAAAGTAGACATTTTTCGCTGTTCCGTGCTTTGATAACCTTTTTTTCTTTCTGTCAGCTCATAATATCTTAATTCATTCGAAATCGGTCAAAGAACAACGAAATTAACATGAAACTTCATCAAATAACAACAAAGTAGACATTTTTCGCTGTTCCGTGCTTTGATAACCTTTTTTTCTTTCTGTCAGCTCATAATATCTTAATTCATTCGAAATCGGTCAAAGAACAACGAAATTTACATGGAAACTTCATCAAATAACAACAAAGTACACATTTTCGCTGTTCCGTGCTTTGATAACCTTTTTTTCTTTCTGTCAGCTCATAATATCTTAATTCATTCGAAATCGTTCAAAGAACAACGAAATTAACATGGAATTTCATCAAATAACAACAAAGTAGACATTTTTCGCTGTTCCGTGTTTTGATAACCTTTTTTCTTTCTGTGTCAGCTTCCAAATATCTTAATTCATTCGAATTCGTTCAAAGAACAACGAAATTTACATGGAACTCCATCAAATAACAACAAAGTAGACATTTTTCGCTGTTCCGTGCTTTGATAACCTTTTTTTCTTTCTGTCAGCTCATAATATCTTAATTCATTCGAAATCGGTCAAAGAACAACGAAATTAACATGAAACTTCATCAAATAACAACAAAGTAGACATTTTTCGCTGTTCCGTGCTTTGATAACCTTTTTTTCTTTCTGTCAGCTCATAATATCTTAATTCATTCGAAATCGGTCAAAGAACAACGAAATTTACATGGAACTTCATCAAATAACAACAAAGTACACATTTTTCGCTGTTCCCTGCTTTGATAACCTTTTTTTCTTTCTGTCAGCTCATAATATCTTAATTCATTCGAAATCGGTCAAAGAACAACGAAATTTACATGGAACTTCATCAAACAACAACAAAGTACACATTTTTCGCTGTTCCGTGTTTCGATAACCGTTTTTCTTTCTGTGTCAGCTTCAAAATATCTTAATTCATTCGAATTCGTTCAAAGAACAACGAAATTTACATGGAACTTCACCAAATAACAACAAAGTAGACATTTTTCGCTGTTCCGTGCTTTGATAACCTTTTTTCCTTTCTGTCAGCTCATAATATCTTAATTCATTCGAAATCGTTCAAAGAACAACGAAATTAACATGGAATTTATCAAATAACAACAAAGTAGACATTTTTCGCTGTTCCGTGTTTTGATAACCTTTTTTCTTTCTGTGTCAGCTTCCAAATATCTTAATTCATTCGAATTCGTTCAAAGAACAACGAAATTTACATGAAACTTCATCAAATAACAACAAAGTAGACATTTTTCGCTGTTCCGTGCTTTGATAACCTTTTTTTCTTTCTGTCAGCTCATAATATCTTAATTCATTCGAAATCATTCAAAGAACAACGAAATTAACGTGGAATTTCATCAAATAACAACAAAGTAGACATTTTTCGCTGTTCCGTGTTTTGATAACCTTTTTTCTTTCTGTGTCAGCTTCCAAATATCTTAATTCATTCAAATTCGTTCAAAGAACAACGACATTTACATGGAACTTCATCAAATAACAACAAAGTAGACATTTTTCGCTGTTCCGTGCTTTGATAACCCTTTTTTCTTTCTGTCAGCTCATAATATCTTAATTCATTCGAAATCGGTCAAAGAACAACGAAATTAACATGAAACTTCATCAAATAACAACAAAGTAGACATTTTTCGCTGTTCCGTGCTTTGATAACCTTTTTTTCTTTCTGTCAGCTCATAATATCTTAATTCATTCGAAATCGGTCAAAGAACGACGAAATTTACATGGAACTTCATGAAATAACAACAAAGTAGACATTTTTCGCTGTTCCGTGTTTCGATAACCGTTTTTCTTTCTGTGTCAGCTTCAAAATATCTTAATTCATTCGAATTCGTTCAAAGAACAACGAAATTTACATGGAATTTCATCAAATAACAACAAAGTAGACATTTTTCGCTGTTCCGTGTTTTGATAACCGTTTTTCTTTCTGTGTCAGCTTCAAAATATCTTAATTCATTCGAATTCGTTCAAAGAACAACGAAATTTACATGGAACTTCATCAAACAACAACAAAGTACACATTTTTCGCTGTTCCGTGCTTTGATAACCTTTTTTTCTTTCTGTCAGCTCATAATATCTTAATTCATTCGAAATCGTTCAAAGAACAACGAAATTAACATGGAATTTCATCAAATAACAACAAAGTAGACATTTTTCGCTGTTCCGTGTTTTGATAACCTTTTTTCTTTCTGTCAGCTCATAATATCTTAATTCATTCGAAATCGTTCAAAGAACAACGAAATTTACATGGAACTTCATCAAACAACAACAAAGTACACATTTTTCGCTGTTCCGTGCTTTGATAACCTTTTTTTCTTTCTGTCAGCTCATAATATCTTAATTCATTCGAAATCGGTCAAAGAACAACGAAATTTACATGGAACTTCATCAAATAAGAACAAAGTAGACATTTTTCGCTGTTCCGTGCTTTGATAACCTTTTTTTCTTTCTGTCAGCTCATAATATCTTAATTCATTCGAAATCGTTCAAAGAACAACGAAATTAACATGGAATTTCATCAAATAACAACAAATTAGACATTTTTCGCTGTTCCGTGTTTTGATAACCTTTTTTCTTTCTGTGTCAGCTTCCAAATATCTTAATTCATTCGAATTCGTTCAAAGAACAACGAAATTTACATGGAACTTCATCAAATAACAACAAAGTAGACATTTTTCGCTGTTCCGTGCTTTGATAACCTTTTTTTCTTTCTGTCAGCTCATAATATCTTAATTCATTCGAAATCGGTCAAAGAACAACGAAATTAACATGAAACTTCATCAAATAACAACAAAGTAGACATTTTTCGCTGTTCCGTGTTTTGATAACCTTTTTTCTTTCTGTGTCAGCTTCCAAATATCTTAATTCATTCGAATTCGTTCAAAGAACAACGAAATTTACATGTAACTTCATCAAATAACAACAAAGTACACATTTTTCGCTGTTCCGTGCTTTGATAACCTTTTTTTCTTTCTGTCAGCTCATAATATCTTAATTCATTCGAAATCGTTCAAAGAACAACGAAATTAACATGGAATTTCATCAAATAACAACAAAGTAGACATTTTTCGCTGTTCCGTGTTTTGATAACCTTTTTTCTTTCTGTCAGCTCATAATATCTTAATTCATTCGAAATCGTTCAAAGAACAACGAAATTTACATGGAACTTCATCAAACAACAACAAAGTACACATTTTTCGCTGTTCCGTGCTTTGATAACCTTTCTTTCTTTCTGTCAGCTCATAATATCTTAATTCATTCGAAATCGGTCACAGAACAACGAAATTTACATGGAACTTCATCAAATAACAACAAAGTAGACATTTTTCTCTGTTCCGTGCTTTGATAACCTTTTTTTCTTTCTTTCAGCTCATAATCGATCGAATACTTGTGTCTTCCGCCCACCCTATTTGCTGGCTTGGGAAAATTAAAATTTCTAAATGGGTCTCTAAAATTCTTAAAAAAACTCCTATGTGTTCAACAAATAATGTAAATAATTATAATACTAGTTTTAAGACCGACCTACCCAATTTGAACTCCTTAAACAATCCTAATTTTTTTACCCCATCAATCTCAAAACGCTCCTCGTTTCCCCAACGCAAACGCGTATCATTTAATGCTAAGTACCCATTTTTCAATAATGCTTCAAATAAGAGTACTACTTCTAAGGTTAATTATAGAAATTTTATCCACTCTCATACCTTAATTCCCACCTCTCAGACAACCACCCAAAATCCAACTTCTATAAACCTTTCTAACTTTAACAACTGTCCAAGCAATAAACTCGTCTCCCAAACACCTTCTCTACCTCCAATTTTCGACCCAATGTTTCCGCCTTCTGTCAAATTAACTTCTAAATTCGCTAATCCAAAACCAACTATTGATGAGTTTGACGGCCGATACATAATGGCAAGGCTCCGTGACAGTAAACTATACGATAATGTACGTCTTTACCTTGCTTTCTTACACGATAAACCAGACTCTGTTTGTATTGACGGCAAGACCAAAACGAACGTCTTAGTATCGATACAGAAAGAAGGCCTCCCAACCGACTATTCTTCTCTAATAAATATTTATACCCGTTTTCATGAAGGCTTTAACATTTCTGCTTCTACAGTCTTGAATGACCTTGCTATCTATGCTTCTCATGTAAATTCAAAATGTTCTCGTTTTAAAAGGTTCACTCATAAGCCTCGTCTTTAATAGTAACCGAAGCCCTAACAGTTTATCTAGTGAAATTACCCCGTCTACGTTATCACTCTATTACCAGAACGTTAGAGGGCTCCGAACCAAAACCTCTTCTACGTTCCTCAACTCCCAAAAACTGCCATTTGAAATGTTTGCCCTAACTGAAACGAACCTTTGTCCCAATATTCTTGACAGTGAGCTTTTCACATCTGACTTTATTGTCTTTCGAGCTGATGGTCAAATCCTAGATAATGGCCCCCGTGGGCGTGGAGTTCTTTTAGCCGTTCACAATCGTCTGAATGCAACTCTTGTCGAAGTCTCTAAATCGCCACTTTTTGAATTTGTGTGTATTAATGTCTCTTTACATAATCGTTGTTTCTACATTATCTGCTGTTATATTCGCCCTGCACAGCCCATTCTCGCATATAAGCTAATGGTTGACTCTTTTGATTCCCTTTTTGAAGCTGCGGAATCCAGTGTTGATTTTATCATTGTCGGCGATTTCAATCTACCTGACCTTGTTTGGATTCCATCCGAGGATGAATTGCATTTTGTTCCCTGCAATGCTACTTCAGAAAAAGAATCTCTTCTCACAGATCGATTATTTGAATATGGCTTATTTCAAATTAGTGGGGTCTCTAACAATTTAGATAGGCAGCTTGATCTCATTTTCTCTTCCGACCCTTGCAACTCTTTTGTCACCGAAAGTTTCCACCTTCTTTCCACCCTTGACCAATATCACCCTCCTCTATCTCTTCTTTTCACAGTCGATAAGGGTATATCCGCTATTGATTCAGAAGTCTCTTTTCAATTTAATTTTCGTAAAGCTAACTTCAATCAACTCGAAAACATTTTAAGCGAAATTGATTTCAGCCTGTTTTTGAACTCTAACACCCCCATTGACATTGCCCTAACATTCTTCTATACTACAATCTTCGAATGCTTACTAGTATGTGTCCCTTATGTGCCTCAAACGAATTGTCTGTCATCTCCCCCTTGGTACACTAAGGAGCTGCGTAGTTTTCGTAATATAAGGAATAAGTTGTGGAAAACTTATTTAAAATCCGGTACATATTCAGATTTTTTAAATTACGACCAAGCTTCTTCCAATTTTTCTCTCCTCTGCGATTCGCTATACCATGCCTATCTTGACAAAATGCAGAATTGTCTTATCTCTGAACCGAAGCGGTTTTATCAATTTATTAATGCAAAAAGGAAATCTGATGGTCTTCCATCTACCTTCAATTTTAACAACATTTCATCTGCTGATCCCAAAGTAGTTGTTAACCTTTTTGCTAATTTTTTTAGTCTGTCTTATAGTGATCCTGTTAAAAATCCTGATCTAGAATATTTTGACTTTCTGTCAAACAGTTCACAAACTTCATTAGTTTCTCTCGAAATTTCTCTTTCATCGGTCAGTGAAAAAATAAAACTTCTTAAAGATGACTTTTCTCCTGGTCCTGATGGCATTCCAGCCATTTTTCTCAAAAAATGTTCTAACGTACTATGCGAACCTCTCACAATTCTATTTAAACTCTCTCTTTCGCAAGCAGTTTTCCCTACTTTGTGGAAAAACTCATTTATTTTTCCAATTCACAAAAAGGGAAATAAGAACGAAATCTCAAACTATCGTCCGATAGCAAAACTTTCTTCAATACCCAAGCTGTTCGAAAGTATTGTCTATGACGCTCTTTGTTTCCATTGTAAGTCATTAGTCTCCCCACTTCAACATGGTTTTATTAAGGGCAGGTCCACTACGACGAACTTAACCCAATTTGTTTCCATGACACTTTGTGCTCTGGATAAGGGCTACGATGTTGATGTGATCACTACTGACTTTAGCAAGGCATTCGATAAGATCTCTCACCAAATTATCTATATTAAACTTGGAGCTTTTGGTTTTCCCCCAATATTCATCCAATGGGTGAGATCCTACTTGGAAAACCGCCAATATAGTGTTGTATTCAGATGCTCTGTGTCCAAGCCTATATATGCTACCTCAGGTGTTCCTCAGGGTAGTCATCTCGGGCCACTTTTATTTGTCCTTTCCAGTAATGATGTTGAAAGCATTATTTCCTTCTCAAACCTCTCTATATATGCCGACGACATGAAAATTATGAAAGTAATATCTACTCCTACTGATTCTTCCCTGCTTCAAAATGAACTTAATTCTTTTCACACATGGTGCACAAAAAATTTCCTCGAACTCAATGTCACTAAATGTCAACACATGACTTTTTCTCGTAAACGCCTGTCATTACCCTCTCGTACTTATCACTTTTGCAACGTTCTGGTTC
This sequence comes from Philhelius pedissequus, assembly GCA_910595825.1. Taxonomy (NCBI): domain Eukaryota; kingdom Metazoa; phylum Arthropoda; class Insecta; order Diptera; family Syrphidae; genus Philhelius; species Philhelius pedissequus. The sequence goes on from CAJVCO010000189.1 coordinate 22,363, forward strand.
CTTCAGTTTCCTCCATTCGTGATCTCGGCATTTTATGTGATAAAGAGCTCAATTTTCGTTCACACATAGATAATATTATCGCTAAAGCAAACTCTTCCCTAGGATTTATAAAGCGCTGGTCGAAAGAATTTTCAAACCCATACGTAACAAAATCACTCTTTACCACATATGTTAGACCTATTCTCGAGTATGCCAGTCAAGTTTGGTCTCCTTATCATACCACCCACTCGTATAGGATTGAAGCCGTACAACGTAGATTCCTCCGTTTCGCTTTACGAAACCTCTCATGGTCTAATCCTCTTTTTCTTCCCCCTTATGAACATCGTTTACAACTGATCGACCTAAACACCCTTGCCAAGCGTCGTGATGTTGCAGACATACTTTTCGTTCACCAAGTCATCACAGGAGTAATAGATTCTCCGCCACTTCTTAAATCAATTTATTTTAACACCAATCCACGTAACCTCAGATCTGTTCCCTTATTTCGCCTTCCTACTTACCGAACCAATTACGCTCACTTTAACCCAGTTACTAGAATGTTGCGATTAGCCAACAATGCACAGCAACTTCTCGATTTTAACCACAGTATCTCATACCTTAGAAGAAACCTTTACTCTAATTATCCCTAATTCCCTACTCTTTAGTTTAAGTTGAAATTATTACTAGACGGTTTAAGTTATTTTAAGTTATCTTAATATTGTTAATATTTTTATATTGTTATTAATTATATGCTTGAATTAAGCGAAATAAAAAAAAAATAAAAATAAAAATATGTTAATTCATTCGAAATCGTTCAAAGAACAACGAAATTAACATGGAATTTCATCAAATAACAACAAAGTAGACATTTTTCGCTGTTCCGTGTTTTGATAACCTTTTTTCTTTCTGTGTCAGCTTCCAAATATCTTAATTCATTCGAATTCGTTCAAAGAACAACGAAATTTACATGGAACTTCATCAAATAACAACAAAGTAGACATTTTTCGCTGTTCCGTGCTTTGATAACCTTTTTTTCTTTCTGTCAGCTCATAATATCTTAATTCATTCGAAATCGGTCAAAGAACAACGAAATTAACATGAAACTTCATCAACTAACAACAAAGTAGACATTTTTCGCTGTTCCGTGCTTTGATAACCTTTTTTTCTTTCTGTCAGCTCATAATATCTTAATTCATTCGAAATCGGTCAAAGAACAACGAAATTTACATGGAACTTCATCAAACAACAACAAAGTACACATTTTTCGCTGTTCCGTGTTTCGATAACCGTTTTTTTTTCTGTGTCAGCTTCAAAATATCTTAATTCATTCGAATTCGTTCAAAAAACAACGAAATTTACATGGAACTTCATCAAATAACAACAAAGTAGACATTTTTCGCTGTTCCGTGCTTTGATAACCTTTTTTTCTTTCTGTCAGCTCATAATATCTTAATTCATTCGAAATCGTTCAAAGAACAACGAAATTAACATGGAATTTCATCAAATAACAACAAAGTAGACATTTTTCGCTGTTCCGTGTTTTGATAACCTTTTTTCTTTCTGTGTCAGCTTCCAAATATCTTAGTTCATTCGAATTCGTTCAAAGAACAACGAAATTTACATGAAACTTCATCAAATAACAACAAAGTAGACATTTTTCGCTGTTCCGTGCTTTGATAACCTTTTTTTCTTTCTGTCAGCTCATAATATCTTAATTCATTCGAAATCGTTCAAAGAACAACGAAATGAACATGGAATTTCATCAAATAACAACAAAGTAGACATTTTTCGCTGTTCCGTGTTTTGATAACCTTTTTTCTTTCTGTGTCAGCTTCAAAATATCTTAATTCATTCGAATTCGTTCAAAGAACAACGAAATTAAAGTGGAATTTCATCAAATAACAACAAAGTAGACATTTTTAGCTGTTCCGTGTTTTGATAACCTTTTTTCTTTCTGTCAGCTCATAATATCTTAATTCATTCGAAATCGTTCAAAGAACAACGAAATTTACATGGAACTTCATCAAAAAACAACAAAGTACACATTTTTCGCTGTTCCGTGCTTTGATAACTTTTTTTCTTTCTGTCAGCTCATAACATCTTAATTCATTCGAATTCGTTCAAAGAACAACGAAATTAACATGAATTTCATCAAATAACAACAAAGTAGACATTTTTCGCTGTTCCGTGCTTTGATAACCTTTTTTTCTTTCTGTCAGCTCATAATATCTTAATTCATTCGAATTCGTTCAAAGAACAACGAAATTTACATGGAACTTCATCAAATAACAACAAAGTACATATTTTTCGCTGTTCCGTGCTTTGATAACCTTTTTTTCTTTCTGTCAGCTCATAATATCTTAATTTATTCGAATTCGTTCAAAGAACAACGAAATTAACATGGAATTTCATCAAATAACAACAAAGTAGATATTTTTCGCTGTTCCGTGTTTTGATAGCCGTTTTTCTTTCTGTGTCAGCTTCAAAATATCTTAATTCATTCGAATTCGTTCAAAGAACAACGAAATTAACATGGAATTTCATCAAATAACAACAAAGTAGACATTTTTCGCTGTTCCGTGCTTTGATAACCTTTTTTTCTTTCTGTCAGCTCATAATATCTTAATTCATTCGAATTCGTTCAAAGAACAACGAAATTTACATGGAACTTCATCAAATAACAACAAAGTACACATTTTTCGCTGTTCCGTGCTTTGATAACCTTTTTTTCTTTCTGTCAGCTCATAGTATCTTAATTTATTCGAATTCGTTCAAAGAACAACGAAATTAACATGGAACTTCATCAAATAACAACAAAGTAGACATTTTTCGCTGTTCCGTGCTTTGATAACCCTTTTTTCTTTCTGTCAGCTCATAATATCTTAATTCATTCGAAATCGGTCAAAGAACAACGAAATTAACATGAAACTTCATCAAATAACAACAAAGTAGACATTTTTCGCTGTTCCGTGCTTTGATAACCTTTTTTTCTTTCTGTCAGCTCATAATATCTTAATTCATTCGAAATCGGTCAAAGAACAAGAAATTTACATGGAACTTCATGAAATAACAACAAAGTAGACATTTTTCGCTGTTCCGTGTTTCGATAACCGTTTTTCTTTCTGTGTCAGCTTCAAAATATCTTAATTCATTCGAATTCGTTCAAAGAACAACGAAATTTACATGGAATTTCATCAAATAACAACAAAGTAGACATTTTTCGCTGTTCCGTGTTTTGATAACCGTTTTTCTTTCTGTGTCAGCTTCAAAATATCTTAATTCATTCGAATTCGTTCAAAGAACAACGAAATTTACATGGAACTTCATCAAACAACAACAAAGTACACATTTTTCGCTGTTCCGTGCTTTGATAACCTTTTTTTCTTTCTGTCAGCTCATAATATCTTAATTCATTCGAAATCGTTCAAAGAACAACGAAATTAACATGGAATTTCATCAAATAACAACAAAGTAGACATTTTTCGCTGTTCCATGTTTTGATAACCTTTTTTCTTTCTGTCAGCTCATAATATCTTAATTCATTCGAAATCGTTCAAAGAACAACGAAATTTACATGGAACTTCATCAAACAACAACAAAGTACACATTTTTCGCTGTTCCGTGCTTTGATAACCTTTTTTTCTTTCTGTCAGCTCATAATATCTTAAATCATTCGAAATCGGTCAAAGAACAACGAAATTTACATGGAACTTCATCAAATAACAACAAAGTAGACATTTTTCGCTGTTCCGTGCTTTGATAACCTTTTTTTCTTTCTGTCAGCTCATAATATCTTAATTCATTCGAAATCGTTCAAAGAACAACGAAATTAACATGGAATTTCATCAAATAACAACAAAGTAGACATTTTTCTCTGTTCCGTGTTTTGATAACCTTTTTTCTTTCTGTGTCAGCTTCCAAATATCTTAATTTATTCGAATTCGTTCAAAGAACAACGAAATTTACATGGAACTTCATCAAATAATAACAAAGTAGACATTTTTCGCTGTTCCGTGCTTTGATAACCTTTTTTTCTTTCTGTCAGCTCATAATATCTTAATTCATTCGAAATCGGTCAAAGAACAACGAAATTAACATGAAACTTCATCAAATAACAACAAAGTAGACATTTTTCGCTGTTCCGTGTTTTGATAACCTTTTTTCTTTCTGTGTCAGCTTCCAAATATCTTAATTCATTCGAATTCGTTCAAAGAACAACGAAATTTACATGGAACTTCATCAAATAACAACAAAGTACACATTTTTCGCTGTTCCGTGCTTTGATAACCTTTTTTTCTTTCTGTCAGCTCATAATATCTTAATTCATTCGAAATCGTTCAAAGAACAACGAAATTAACATGGAATTTCATCAAATAACAACAAAGTAGACATTTTTCGCTGTTCCGTGTTTTGATAACCTTTTTTCTTTCTGTCAGCTCATAATATCTTAATTCATTCGAAATCGTTCAAAGAACAACGAAATTTACATGGAACTTCATCAAACAACAACAAAGTACACATTTTTCGCTGTTCCGTGCTTTGATAACCTTTCTTTCTTTCTGTCAGCTCATAATATCTTAATTCATTCGAAATCGGTCAAAGAACAACGAAATTTACATGGAACTTCATCAAATAACAACAAAGTAGACATTTTTCGCTGTTCCGTGCTTTGATAACCTTTTTTTCTTTCTGTCAGCTCATAATATGTTAATTCATTCGAAATCGTTCAAAGAACAACGAAATTAACATGGAATTTCATCAAATAAGAACAAAGTAGACATTTTTCGCTGTTCCGTGTTTTGATAACCTTTTTTCTTTCTGTGTCAGCTTCAAAATATCTTAATTCATTCGAATTCGTTCAAAGAACAACGAAATTTACATGGAACTTCATCAAATAACAACAAAGTAGACATTTTTCGCTGTTCCGTGCTTTGATAACCTTTTTTTCTTTCTGTCAGCTCATAATATCTTAATTCATTCGAAATCGGTCAAAGAACAACGAAATTAACATGAAACTTCATCAAATAACAACAAAGTAGACATTTTTCGCTGTTCCGTGCTTTGATAACCTTTTTTTCTTTCTGTCAGCTCATAATATCTTAATTCATTCGAAATCGGTCAAAGAACAACGAAATTTACATGGAACTTCATCAAATAACAACAAAGTACACATTTTTCGCTGTTCCGTGCTTTGATAACCTTTTTTTCTTTCTGTCAGCTCATAATATCTTAATTCATTCGAAATCGGTCAAAGAACAACGAAATTTACATGGAACTTCATCAAACAACAACAAAGTACACATTTTTCGCTGTTCCGTGTTTCGATAACCGTTTTTCTTTCTGTGTCAGCTTCAAAATATCTTAATTCATTCGAATTTGTTCAAAGAACAACGAAATTTACATGGAACTTCATCAAATAACAACAAAGTAGACATTTTTCGCTGTTCCGTGCTTTGATAACCTTTTTTTCTTTCTGTCAGCTCATAATATCTTAATTCATTCGAAATCGTTCAAAGAACAACGAAATTAACATGGAATTTCATCAAATAACAACAAAGTAGACATTTTTCGCTGTTCCGTGTTTTGATAACCTTTTTTCTTTCTGTGTCAGCTTCCAAATATCTTAATTCATTCGAATTCGTTCAAAGAACAACGAAATTTACATGAAACTTCATCAAATAACAACAAAGTAGACATTTTTCGCTGTTCCGTGCTTTGATAACCTTTTTTTCTTTCTGTCAGCTCATAATATCTTAATTCATTCGAAATCGTTCAAAGAACAACGAAATGAACATGGAATTTCATCAAATAACAACAAAGTAGACATTTTTCGCTGTTCCGTGTTTTGATAACCTTTTTTCTTTCTGTGTCAGCTTCAAAATATCTTAATTCATTCGAATTCGTTCAAAGAACAACGAAATTAAAGTGGAATTTCATCAAATAACAACAAAGTAGACATTTTTAGCTGTTCCGTGTTTTGATAACCTTTTTTCTTTCTGTCAGCTCATAATATCTTAATTCATTCGAAATTGTTCAAAGAACAACGAAATTTACATGGAACTTCATCAAAAAACAACAAAGTACACATTTTTCGCTGTTCCGTGCTTTGATAACCTTTTTTTCTTTCTGTCAGCTCATAATATCTTAATTCATTCGAAATCGGTCAAAGAACAACGAAATTTACATGGAACTTCATCAAACAACAACAAAGTACACATTTTTCGCTGTTCCGTGCTTTGATAACCTTTTTTTCTTTCTGTCAGCTTATAATATCTTAATTCATTCGAAATCGGTCAAAGAACAAAGAAATTTACATGGAACTTCATCAAATAACAACAAAGTAGACATTTTTCGCTGTTCCGTGCTTTGATAACCTTTTTTTCTTTCTGTCAGCTCATAATATCTTAATTCATTCGAAATCGTTCAAAGAACAACGAAACTAACATGGAATTTCATCAAATAACAACAAAGTAGACATTTTTCGCTGTTCCGTGTTTTGATAACCTTTTTTCTTACTGTGTCAGCTTTCAAATATCTTAATTCATTCGAATTCGTTCAAAGAACAACGAAATTTAGATGGAACTTCATCAAATAACAACAAAGTAGACATTTTTCGCTGTTCCGTGCTTTGATAACCTTTTTTTCTTTCTGTCAGCTCATAATATCTTAATTCATTCGAAATCGGTCAAAGAACAACGAAATTTACATGGAACTTCATGAAATAATAACAAAGTAGACATTTTTCGCTGTTCCGTGTTTCGATAACCGTTTTTCTTTCTGTGTCAGCTTCAAAATATCTTAATTCATTCGAAATCGGCCAAAGAACAACGAAATTAACGTGGAATTTCATCAAATAACAACAAAGTAGACATTTTTCGCTGTTCCGTGTTTTGATAACCTTTTTTGTTTCTGTGTCAGCTTCCAAATATCTTAATTCATTCGAATTCGTTCAAAGAACAACGAAATTTACATGGAACTTCATCAAATAACAACAAAGTAGACATTTTTCGCTGTTCCGTGCTTTGATAACCTTTTTTTCTTTCTGTCAGCTCATAATATCTTAATTCATTCGAAATCGGTCAAAGAACAACGAAATTAACATGAAACTTCATCAAATAACAACAAAGTAGACATTTTTCGCTGTTCCGTGCTTTGATAACCTTTTTTTCTTTCTGTCAGCTCATAATATCTTAATTCATTCGAAATCGGTGAAAGAACAACGAAATTTACATGGTACTTCATGAAATAACAACAAAGTAGACATTTTTCGCTGTTCCGTGTTTCGATAACCGTTTTTCTTTCTGTGTCAGCTTCAAAATATCTTAATTCATTCGAATTCGTTCAAAGAACAACGAAATTTACATGGAATTTCATCAAATAGCAACAAAGTAGACATTTTTCGGTGTTCCGTGTTTTGATAACCTTTTTTCTTTCTGTGTCAGCTTCCAAATATCTTAATTCATTCGAATTCGTTCAAAGAACAACGAAATTTACATGGAACTTCATCAAATAACAACAAAGTAGACATTTTTCGCTGTTCCGTGCTTTGATAACCTTTTTTTCTTTCTGTCAGCTCATAATATGTTAATTCATTCGAAATCGTTCAAAGAACAACGAAATTAACATGGAATTTCATCAAATAAGAACAAAGTAGACATTTTTCGCTGTTCCGTGTTTTGATAACCTTTTTTCTTTCTGTGTCAGCTTCCAAATATCTTAATTCATTCGAATTCGTTCAAAGAACAACGAAATTTACATGGAACTTCATCAAATAACAACAAAGTAGACATTTTTCGCTGTTCCGTGCTTTGATAACCTTTTTTTCTTTCTGTCAGCTCATAATATCTTAATTCATTCGAAATCGGTCAAAGAACAACGAAATTAACATGAAACTTCATCAAATAACAACAAAGTAGACATTTTTCGCTGTTCCGTGCTTTGATAACCTTTTTTTCTTTCTGTCAGCTCATAATATCTTAATTCATTCGAAATCGGTCAAAGAACAACGAAATTTACATGGAACTTCATCAAATAACAACAAAGTACACATTTTTCGCTGTTCCGTGCTTTGATAACCTTTTTTTCTTTCTGTCAGCTCATAATATCTTAATTCATTCGAAATCGGTCAAAGAACAACGAAATTTACATGGAACTTCATCAAACAACAACAAAGTACACATTTTTCGCTGTTCCGTGTTTCGATAACCGTTTTTCTTTCTGTGTCAGCTTCAAAATATCTTAATTCATTCGAATTTGTTCAAAGAACAACGAAATTTACATGGAACTTCATCAAATAACAACAAAGTAGACATTTTTCGCTGTTCCGTGCTTTGATAACCTTTTTTTCTTTCTGTCAGCTCATAATATCTTAATTCATTCGAAATCGTTCAAAGAACAACGAAATTAACATGGAATTTCATCAAATAACAACAAAGTAGACATTTTTCGCTGTTCCGTGTTTTGATAACCTTTTTTCTTTCTGTGTCAGCTTCCAAATATCTTAATTCATTCGAATTCGTTCAAAGAACAACGAAATTTACATGAAACTTCATCAAATAACAACAAAGTAGACATTTTTTCGCTGTTCCGTGCTTTGATAACCTTTTTTTCTTTCTGTCAGCTCATAATATCTTAATTCATTCGAAATCGTTCAAAGAACAACGAAATGAACATGGAATTTCATCAAATAACAACAAAGTAGACATTTTTCGCTGTTCCGTGTTTTGATAACCTTTTTTCTTTCTGTGTCAGCTTCAAAATATCTTAATTCATTCGAATTCGTTCAAAGAACAACGAAATTAAAGTGGAATTTCATCAAATAACAACAAAGTAGACATTTTTAGCTGTTCCGTGTTTTGATAACCTTTTTTCTTTCTGTCAGCTCATAATATCTTAATTCATTCGAAATCGTTCAAAGAACAACGAAATTTACATGGAACTTCATCAAAAAACAACAAAGTACACATTTTTCGCTGTTCCGTGCTTTGATAACCTTTTTTTCTTTCTGTCAGCTCATAATATCTTAATTCATTCGAAATCGGTCAAAGAACAACGAAATTTACATGGAACTTCATCAAACAACAACAAAGTACACATTTTTCGCTGTTCCGTGCTTTGATAACCTTTTTTTCTTTCTGTCAGCTCATAATATCTTAATTCATTCGAAATCGGTCAAAGAACAAAGAAATTTACATGGAACTTCATCAAATAACAACAAAGTAGACATTTTTCGCTGTTCCGTGCTTTGATAACCTTTTTTTCTTTCTGTCAGCTCATAATATCTTAATTCATTCGAAATCGTTCAAAGAACAACGAAACTAACATGGAATTTCATCAAATAACAACAAAGTAGACATTTTTCGCTGTTCCGTGTTTTGATAACCTTTTTTCTTTCTGTGTCAGCTTTCAAATATCTTAATTCATTCGAATTCGTTCAAAGAACAACGAAATTTAGATGGAACTTCATCAAATAACAACAAAGTAGACATTTTTCGCTGTTCCGTGCTTTGATAACCTTTTTTTCTTTCTGTCAGCTCATAATATCTTAATTCATTCGAAATCGGTCAAAGAACAACGAAATTTACATGGAACTTCATGAAATAACAACAAAGTAGACATTTTTCGCTGTTCCGTGTTTCGATAACCGTTTTTCTTTCTGTGTCAGCTTCAAAATATCTTAATTCATTCGAAATCGGCCAAAGAACAACGAAATTAACGTGGAATTTCATCAAATAACAACAAAGTAGACATTTTTCGCTGTTCCGTGTTTTGATAACCTTTTTTGTTTCTGTGTCAGCTTCCAAATATCTTAATTCATTCGAATTCGTTCAAAGAACAACGAAATTTACATGGAACTTCATCAAATAACAACAAAGTAGACATTTTTCGCTGTTCCGTGCTTTGATAACCTTTTTTTCTTTCTGTCAGCTCATAATATCTTAATTCATTCGAAATCGGTCAAAGAACAACGAAATTAACATGAAACTTCATCAAATAACAACAAAGTAGACATTTTTCGCTGTTCCGTGCTTTGATAACCTTTTTTTCTTTCTGTCAGCTCATAATATCTTAATTCATTCGAAATCGGTGAAAGAACAACGAAATTTACATGGTACTTCATGAAATAACAACAAAGTAGACATTTTTCGCTGTTCCGTGTTTCGATAACCGTTTTTCTTTCTGTGTCAGCTTCAAAATATCTTAATTCATTCGAATTCGTTCAAAGAACAACGAAATTTACATGGAATTTCATCAAATAGCAACAAAGTAGACATTTTTCGCTGTTCCGTGTTTTGATAACCGTTTTTCTTTCTGTGTCAGCTTCAAAATATCTTAATTCATTCGAATTCGTTCAAAGAACAACGAAATTTACATGGAACTTCATCAAACAACAACAAAGTACACATTTTTCGCTGTTCCGTGCTTTGATAACCTTTTTTTCTTTCTGTCAGCTCATAATATCTTAATTCATTCGAAATCGGTCAAAGAACAACGAAATTTACATGGAACTTCATCAAATAACAACAAAGTAGACATTTTTCGCTGTTCCGTGCTTTGATAACCTTTTTTTCTTTCTCTCAGCTCATAATATCTTAATTCATTCGAAATCGTTCAAAGAGCAACGAAATTAACATGGAATTTCATCAAATAACAACAAAGTAGACATTTTTCGCTGTTCCGTGTTTTGATAACCTTTTTTCTTTCTGTCAGCTCATAATATCTTAATTCATTCGAAATCGTTCAAAGAACAACAAAATTTACATGGAACTTCATCAAACAACAACAAAGTACACATTTTTCGCTGTTCCGTGCTTTGATAACCTTTGTTTCTTTCTGTCAACTCATAATATCTTAATTCATTCGAAATCGGTCAAAGAACAACGAAATTTACATGGAACTTCATAAAATAACAACAAAGTAGACATTTTTCGCTGTTCCGTGCTTTGATAACCTTTTTTTCTTTCTGTCAGCTCATAATATCTTAATTCATTCGAAATCGTTCAAAGAACAACGAAATTAACATGGAATTTCATCAAATAACAACAAAGTAGACATTTTTCGCTGTTCCGTGTTTTGATAACCTTTTTTCTTTCTGTGTCAGCTTCCAAATATCTTAATTCATTCGAATTCGTTCAAAGAACAACGAAATTTACATTTAACTTCATCAAATAACAACAAAGTAGACATTTTTCGCTGTTCCGTGCTTTGATAACCTTTTTTTCTTTCTGTCAGCTCATAATATCTTAATTCATTCGAAATCGGTCAAAGAACAACGAAATTAACATGAAACTTCATCAAATAACAACAAAGTAGACATTTTTCGCTGTTCCGTGCTTTGATAACCTTTTTTTCTTTCTGTCAGCTCATAATATCTTAATTCATTCGAAATCGGTCAAAGCACGGAACAGCGAAAAATGTCTACTTTGTTGTTATTTGATGAAGTTTCATGTTAATTTCGTTGTTCTTTGACCGATTTCGAATGAATTAAGATATTATGAGCTGACAGAAAGAAAAAAAGGTTATCAAAGCACGGAGCAGCGAAAAATGTGTACTTTGTTGTTGTTTGATGAAGTTCCATGTAAATTTCGTTGTTCTTTGACCGATTTCGAATGAATTAAGATATTATGAGCTGACAGAAAGAAAAAAAGGTTATCAAAGCACGGAACAGCGAAAAATGTCTACTTTGTTGTTATTTGATGAAGTTTCATGTTAATTTCGTTGTTCTTTGACCGATTTCGAATGAATTAAGATATTATGAGCTGACAGAAAGAAAAAAAGGTTATCAAAGCACGGAACAGCGAAAAATGTCTACTTTGTTGTTATTTGATGAAGTTCCATGTAAATTTCGTTGTTCTTTGAACGAATTCGAATGAATTAAGATATTTGGAAGCTGACACAGAAAGAAAAAAGGTTATCAAAACACGGAACAGCGAAAAATGTCTACTTTGTTGTTATTTGATGAAATTCCATGTTAATTTCGTTGTTCTTTGAACGATTTCGAATGAATTAAGATATTATGAGCTGACAGAAAGAAAAAAAGGTTATCAAAGCACGGAACAGCGAAAAATGTCTACTTTGTTGTTATTTGATGAAGTTCCATGTAAATTTCGTTGTTCTTTGACCGATTTCGAATGAATTAAGATATTATGAGCTGACAGAAAGAATAAAAGGTTATCAAAGCACGGAACAGCGAAAAATGTGTACTTTGTTGTTCTTTGATGAAGTTCCATGTAAATTTCGTTGTTCTTTGAACGATATCGAATGAATTAAGATATTATGAGCTGACAGAAAGAAAAAAGGTTATCAAAACACGGAACAGCGAAAAATGTCTACTTTGTTGTTATTTGATGAAATTCCATGTTAATTTCGTTGTTCTTTGAACGATTTCGAATGAATTAAGATATTATGAGCTGAGAGAAAGAAAAAAAGGTTATCAAAGCACGGAACAGCGAAAAATGTCTACTTTGTTGTTATTTGATGAAGTTCCATGTAAATTTCGTTGTTCTCTGACCGATTTCGAATGAATTAAGATATTATGAGCTGACAGAAAGAAAAAAAGGTTATCAAAGCACGGAACAGCGAAAAATGTGTACTTTGTTGTTGTTTGATGAAGTTCCATGTAAATTTCGTTGTTCTTTGAACGAATTCGAATGAATTAAGATATTTTGAAGCTGACACAGAAAGAAAAACGGTTATCAAAACACGGAACAGCGAAAAATGTCTACTTTGTTGTTATTTGATGAAATTCCATGTAAATTTCGTTGTTCTTTGAACGAATTCGAATGAACTAAGATATTTTGAAGCTGACACAGAAAGAAAAATGGTTATCGAAACACGGAACAGCGAAAAATGTCTACTTTGTTGTTATTTCATGAAGTTCCAGGTAAATTTCGTTGTTCTTTGACCGATTTCGAATGAATTAAGATATTATGAGCTGACAGAAAGAAAAAAAGGTTATCAATGCACGGAACAGCGAAAAATGTCTACTTTGTTGTTATTTGATGAAGTTTCATGTTAATTTCGTTGTTCTTTGACCGATTTCGAATGAATTAAGATATTATGAGCTGACAGAAAGAAAAAAAGGTTATCAAAGCACGGAACAGCGAAAAATGTCTACTTTGTTCTTATTTGATGAAGTTCCATGTAAATTTCTTTGTTCTTTGAACGAATTCGATTGAATTAAGATATTTGGAAGCTGACACAGAAAGAAAAAAGGTTATCAAAACACGGAACAGCGAAAAATGTCTACTTTGTTGTTATTTGATGAAATTCCACGTTAATTTCGTTATTCTTTGGCCGATTTCGAATGAATTAAGATATTTTGAAGCTGACACAGAAAGAAAAACGGTTATCGAAACACGGAACAGCGAAAAATGTCTACTTTGTTGTTATTTCATGAAGTTCCATGTAAATTTCGTTGTTCTTTGACCGATTTCGAATGAATTAAGATATTATGAGCTGACAGAAAGAAAAAAAGGTTATCAAAGCACGGAACAGCGAAAAATGTCTACTTTGTTGTTATTTGATGAAGTTCCATGTAAATTTCGTTGTTCTTTGACCGATTTCGAATGAATTAAGATATTATGAGCTGAGAGAAAGAAAAAAAGGTTATCAAAGCACGGAACAGCGAAAAATGTGTACTTTGTTGTTGTTTGATGAAGTTCCATGTAAATTTCGTTGTTCTTTGAACGATTTCGAATGAATTAAGATATTATGAGCTGACAGAAAGAAATAAGGTTATCAAAACACGGAACAGCGAAAAATGTCTACTTTGTTGTTATTTGATGAAATTCCACTTTAATTTCGTTGTTCTTTGAACGAATTCGAATGAATTAAGATATTTTGAAGCTGACACAGAAAGAAAAAAGGTTATCAAAACACGGAACAGCGAAAAATGTCTACTTTGTTGTTATTTGATGAAATTCCATGTTAATTTCGTTGTTCTTTGAACGATTTCGAATGAATTAAGATATTATGAGCTGACAGAAAGAAAAAAAGGTTATCAAAGCACGGAACAGCGAAAAATGTCTACTTTGTTGTTATTTGATGAAGTTTCATGTAAATTTCGTTGTTCTTTGAACGAATTCGAATGAATTAAGATATTTGGAAGCTGACACAGAAAGAAAAAAGGTTATCAAAACACGGAACAGCGAAAAATGTCTACTTTGTTGTTATTTGATGAAATTCCATGTTAATTTCGTTGTTCTTTGAACGATTTCGAATGAATTAAGATATTATGAACTGACAGAAAGAAAAAAAGGTTATCAAAGCACGGAACAGCGAAAAATGTCTACTTTGTTGTTATTTGATGAAGTTCCATGTAAATTTCGTTGTTCTTTGAACGAATTCGAATGAATTAAGATATTTTGAAGCTGACACAGAAAGAAAAACGGTTATCGAAACACGGAACAGCGAAAAATGTGTACTTTGTTGTTGTTTGATGAAGTTCCATGTAAATTTCGTTGTTCTTTGACCGATTTCGAATGAATTAAGATATTATGAGCTGACAGAAAGAAAAAAAGGTTATCAAAGCACGGAACAGCGAAAAATGTGTACTTTGTTGTTACTTGATGAAGTTCCATGTAAATTTCGTTGTTCTTTGACTGATTTCGAATGAATTAAGATATTATGAGCTGACAGAAAGAAAAAAAGGTTATCAAAGCACGGAACAGCGAAAAATGTCTACTTTGTTGTTATTTGATGAAGTTTCATGTTAATTTCGTTGTTCTTTGACCGATTTCGAATGAATTAAGATATTATGAGCTGACAGAAAGAAAAAAAGGTTATCAAAGCACGGAACAGCGAAAAATGTCTACTTTGTTGTTATTTGATGAAATTCCATGTTAATTTCGTTGTTCTTTGAACGAATTCGAATAAATTAAGATATTGTGAGCTGACAGAAAGAAAAAAAGGTTATCAAAGCACGGAACAGCGAAAAATGTCTACTTTGTTGTTATTTGATGAAATTCCATGTTAATTTCGTTGTTCTTTGAACGATTTCGAATGAATTAAGATATTATGAGCTGACAGAAAGAAAAAAAAGGTTATCAAAGCACGGAACAGCGAAAAATGTCTACTTTGTTGTTATTTGATGAAGTTCCATGTAAATTTCGTTGTTCTTTGAACGATTTCGAACGAATTAAGATATTATGAGCTGACAGAAAGAAAAAAAGGTTATCAAAGCACGGAACAGCGAAAAATGTCTACTTTGTTGTTATTTGATGAAATTCCATGTTAATTTCGTTGTTCTTTGAACGAATTCGAATAAATTAAGATATTAAGAGCTGACAGAAAGAAAAAAAAGGTTATCAAAGCAAGGAACAGCGAAAAATGTGTACTTTGTTGTTGTTTGATGAAGTTTCATGTTAATTTCGTTGTTCTTTGAACGAATTCGAATGAATTAAGATATTTTGAAGCTGACACAGAAAGAAAAAAGGTTATCAAAACACAGAACAGCGAAAAATGTCTACTTTGTTGTTATTTGATGAAATTCCATGTTAATTTCGTTGTTCTTAGAACGAATTCGAATGAATTTAGATATTTGAAAGCTGACACAGAAAGAAAAAAAGGTTATCAAAGCACGGAACAGTGAAAAATGTCTACTTTGTTGTTATTTGATGAAGTTCCATGTAAATTTCGTTGTTCTTTGAACGATTTCGAATGAATTAAGATATTTTGAAGCTGACACAGAAAGAAAAACGGTTATCAAAACACGGAACAGCGAAAAATGTCTACTTTGTTGTTATTTGATGAAATTCCATGTTAATTTCGTTGTTCTTAGAATGAATTCGAATGAATTAAGATATTTGGAAGCTGACACAGAAAGAAAAAAAGGTTATCAAAACACGGAACGGCGAAAAATGTGTACTTTGTTGTTGTTTGATGAAATTCCATGTTAATTTCGTTGTTCGGCTATCAAAACACGGAACGACGAAAAATGTCTACTTTGTTGTTGTTTGATGAAGTTCCATGTAAATTTCGTTGTTCTTTGAACGAATTCGAATAAATTAAGATATTAAGAGCTGACAGAAAGAAAAAAAGGTTATCAAAGCACGGAACAGCGAAAAATGTGTACTTTGTTGTTGTTTGATGAAGTTTCATGTTAATTTCGTTGTTCTTTGAACGAATTCGAATGAATTAAGATATTTTGAAGCTGACACAGAAAGAAAAAAGGTTATCAAAACACAGAACAGCGAAAAATGTCTACTTTGTTGTTATTTGATGAAATTCCATGTTAATTTTGTTGTTCTTAGAACGAATTCGAATGAATTTAGATATTTGGAAGCTGACACAGAAAGAAAAAAAGGTTATCAAAGCACGGAACAGCGAAAAATGTCTACTTTGTTGTTATTTGATGAAGTTCCATGTAAATTTCGTTGTTCTTTGAACGATTTCGAATGAATTAAGATATTTTGAAGCTGGCACAGAAAGAAAAACGGTTATCAAAACACGGAACAGCGAAAAATGTCTACTTTGTTGTTATTTGATGAAATTCCATGTTAATTTCGTTGTTCTTAGAATGAATTCGAATGAATTAAGATATTTGGAAGCTGACACAGAAAGAAAAAAAGGTTATCAAAACACGGAACGGCGAAAAATGTGTACTTTGTTGTTGTTTGATGAAATTCCATGTTAATTTCGTTGTTCGGCTATCAAAACACGGAACGACGAAAAATTTGTACTTTTTGTTATTTGATGAAGTTCCATGTAAATTTCGTTGTTCTTTGAACGAATTCGAATGAATTAAGATATTTGGAAGCTGACACAGAAAGAAAAACGGTTATCGAAACACGGAACAGCGAAAAATGTGTACTTTGTTGTTGTTTGATGAAGTTCCATGTAAATTTCGTTGTTCTTTGACCGATTTCGAATGAATTAAGATATTATGAGCTGACAGAAAGAAAAAAAGGTTATCAAAGCACGGAACAGCGAAAAATGTGTACTTTGTTGTTACTTGATGAAGTTCCATGTAAATTTCGTTGTTCTTTGACTGATTTCGAATGAATTAAGATATTATGAGCTGACAGAAAGAAAAAAAGGTTATCAAAGCACGGAACAGCGAAAAATGTCTACTTTGTTGTTATTTGATGAAGTTTCATGTTAATTTCGTTGTTCTTTGACCGATTTCGAATGAATTAAGATATTATGAGCTGACAGAAAGAAAAAAAGGTTATCAAAGCACGGAACAGCGAAAAATGTCTACTTTGTTGTTATTTGATGAAATTCCATGTTAATTTCGTTGTTCTTTGAACGAATTCGAATAAATTAAGATATTGTGAGCTGACAGAAAGAAAAAAAGGTTATCAAAGCACGGAACAGCGAAAAATGTCTACTTTGTTGTTATTTGATGAAATTCCATG
>CAJVCO010000190.1:0-39504 GCA_910595825.1 Philhelius pedissequus
CTTTGGATAAAAGCTCTATCCAATGTATCGATGCAGCGACAAATGTCTGCTAGCTATATGAACAAATTTTTGTGAAACGAACCCAAACGGTTGTGCCGAATTGCTTCAAACTTGGTATATAGAGTTTTTTAGGTATTGTACAGAGGGGAAATTGAAATTTTTTTTAGCTCAAAAAATAACGGTACCTACTATATAACCGTTACGTACGGAAACGGCTCTAACGATTTTGATTTAAAAAAATCAGTGCGGCTTTTTAGCTACGACCGATCTTATGGTTGAACAAAAAATTAGAAAAATGTCTAAAAACAGTACTTTCCATAGGACCGTTTTTTTTTTGTTTTCGACTATCTCATAAACGGCTCAACCCATTCTTTCGAAATTTCGCACATATATAGGCTTAGGTTGCCCAAATTGCTCATTAAATTTTTTTCAAAAATTATATTTGTATATATTTATTGAATATCTATGAATTGGCGTTTTTTAATTAAAAAAAAAACTTTTTTCTCAAAAACCGCTTCACAGATTTTTTAAATCTTTTCCCCATAAGTTCAAATTTATCTAACAAATAAAATGGCGTACTTTTTTTGAGCTTAAATTAATTTAAGTATTTATTTCAGAATTTTGAATTATTTTTTCTTTGATTAAGTCGATTTAATATTTTGTTTTTAAGCTTATATTATAATATTTAAGACTGTCATACAATTTTTTTTAGAAAAAAATTACAGATTATTCGTATATATAAAAAATGAAGTAAAAAACTGCTTTAAAAATATTTTGCATTCGATGTGATCGAACATAAGACCAAGTTCGTGCGATCCAGTCGTGCATTTTATTTTTTATTGGATTAAAAATTAAATTTTATTTTAAATAACTAATGGCTTTTAAAGACGATAGACCGCAAATGACCTCCACGCTCATCCTCGCATATGCGCACCTGATCAGAAAATTGTTCATTGCGGCCTGAAGGGTTGAAATTGGGATCGCCACAATCATTGTCTTAATGGACTGCTTCAATTCAGTCAATTTCCTGGGTTTCGTTTTGTACACTTCCTGCTTGACATAACCCCATACAAAAAGTCTGGTGCAGTCAGGTCAGGTGACCTTGGAGGCCAGCGGAAAGTGCAGTTTATGGATATCAATTTGTTTGGTAGTTTTTGTTGGAGCTCCGACATAACTTGTGTGGCTACGTGTGCACTTGCTCCATCTTGTTGAAACCAAATCCTGCTGAAAGGGATACGTCGTCGGCGAAGTTCTGGGTAAAAAAAACTCCTTCAACATCTGTAAATAACAGTCCCCATTGACAGTTTATGTTACACAGTTTTCTTCAAAGAAGTATTGCCCGACAATACACCTTGATGAAACTGCCCACCACACAGTGAATCGTTCTGGGTTCAGTTCCGGCTCATGGTGCATTTCTGGATTAGATTCACTCCTAATTGGGCAACTTGGCTTGTTAGCATTGCCCTTTAAGTCAAAATAGGCCTCATCAGATATGAATAAACAATTTATCAATGTGTTGTCTTCTTCGGCCATTGGCAAATCATGTGGGTCTAACTTGCTTGTAATTTGGACTTTGTATGGAAACAAGTTTAAGTCATCATGAAGTATCCGTTGTAATGACCGTCTGCTAACTCCAATTTGGCCCGATAAGAGTCGAGTAGAAACATTTGGACTTGCCTGTATTGCCGATGCAAAAGCCACGATTGTGTCCTGAACCCAAACATTAGGATCTCGATGAAACAGTCTTCGTTCGATGCTTCCCGATTCGGCAAACATGTTCAGCAGCCTCATAATGGTCCATCTACTCGGGGGGTACCGCCAAACTCCAGCCTAAGTTCCCTTTGAATGACGGACTGCAAAGAATTGTATCGCTGCACTATCTAAATCCTTTTTTCAGTATCCCAAGCATTAATTTTGATAAATCTAAATAGTAGCATGTAAAGTAAAAAAAATAAGCCGATTACTCACACTGAAAAAAAATTATTACGTTTTATTTTTGTAGCACGATTCATGTGCCACCCTGTATAACATAAAAAAAGCACATTAATTAAATATTGAAATCAAGTGCTTTGCAAATTCTTTTGAACCGATGTGATTTTTTTTATTACAATTCAGAATCAATCAAATTGTGTCCGGGCTCCGGGTGCTTTATTGGGAACGTGTTCCGGACAATCAATCGAAAAGTATTTGTCTTTGCGCTTAACCACAGTTTGCGTAGCATATTTTGCGGAAGATTTGCGTTAAGTAATGGGCCCAACTCGTCCACCCGTGTTTGAAAACTTGAATATGAACACTCAAATTAAAAGTCTGATCCCAAACAATTGCCAACGAAATCCAAATTCGTTCAGAAAAAGTCGGTGGAATGTTATAAGCTTATGTTTAATGTAATGTTTTTCATAGCTCATTCCATCTATGACAATTCACGGCGCTTTAAGCCCGGTAAAGAATTTAAAATTGTGTGTACTGAAAATAAATAAATTAAAATTTTTGAACATATTCTGAGGAATTATTTTCCAACGATCCAATTACACAAATAGTTGTTTTCTGTTTTTAAAACGAGAATTTTGTATGCAATTAGGATCATACTCGTATATCAACATTCATTTATACATTACATACTCATACACAATACAGCAACCCCCCCCCCCCGTATACGCGATGGATGTGTTCCAAGAAAACACCGCGTATACCGAATTCGCGTATGCGGAGACTAGGAACTGTATGAAAATATAGAGATGCGCTCCAACAAAACCAATTTTACATGTATGTACATATAAAAATAAAATGCACAACTGCATTGAACGAACTTGCTCTTATGTTCGATCACATCGTATGCAAAAGATTTCTATTAAAAATCTAAATATATTTTGTATGTCATTTTTAACTTAATTTTGTATATGCATATACAAAATTTCATTAATTTTGTTCTAAAATAAATTGGTATGACAATATTAAATATTTAATAATATAAAGTTAAAAACAAAAGATTAAATCTGTTTAATTAAAAAAAAATTAATTCAAAATTCTGATATAAATACTTAAACTAATTTGAGCTCAAAAAAAGTACGCCATTTTATTTCTTGGATAAATTTGTATTTATGAAAAAAAAAATTAAAAATCTGTGAAGCGGTTTTTGAGAAAAAAAGTTTTTTTTTGAAACTTTTTGAAAATATTAAAAAAAAAAATTAAAAACGCCAATTCATAGGTGTTCAGAAAATACAAATAAATATAATTTTTGAAAAAAAAATTAATGAGCAGTTTTCGAATAGTTAATTTTTTTCTTTAAAATGACTTTAAAAATACAAAAATATATTAATTAAAATATTGGTACGCGGTATAATTTGGGCAACCTAAACATATATTTTTGTGAAATTTCGAAAGAATCGGTTAAGCCATTTATGAGATAGTCGAAAGCAAAAAAAAAAACGGTCCTATGGAAAGTACCGTTTTAATACATTTTTCTAATTTTTTTTTCAACTATATGATCGGTCGTAGCTAAAAACCCACACTGACAGACTGACAGACTGACAGACTGGCAGACTGACAGACTGACAGACTGACAGACTGACAGACTGACAGACTGACAGACTGACAGACTGACAGACTGACTGACAGACTGACAGACTGACAGACTGACAGACTGACAGACTGACAGACTGACAGACTGACAGACCGACAGACTGACAGACTGACAGACTGACAGACTGACAGACTGACAGACTGACAGACTGACAGACTGACAGACTGACAGACTGACAGACTGACAGACTGACAGACTGACAGACTGACAGACTGACAGACTGACAGACTGACAGACTGACAGACTGACAGACTGACAGACTGACAGACTGACAGACTGACAGACTGACAGACTGACAGACTGACAGACTGACAGACTGACAGACTGACAGACTGACAGACTGACAGACTGACAGACTGACAGACTGACAGACTGACAGACTGACAGACTGACAGACTGACAGACTGACAGACTGACAGACTGACAGACTGACAGACTGACAGACTGACAGACTGACAGACTGACAGACTGACAGACTGACAGACTGACAGACTGACAGACTGACAGACTGACAGACTGACAGACTGACAGACTGACAGACTGACAGACTGACAGACTGACAGACTGACAGACTGACAGACTGACAGACTGACAGACTGACAGACTGACAGACTGACAGACTGACAGACTGACAGACTGACAGACTGACAGACTGACAGACTGACAGACTGACAGACTGACAGACTGACAGACTGACAGACTGACAGACTGACAGACTGACAGACTGACAGACTGACAGACTGACAGACTGACAGACTGACAGACTGACAGACTGACAGACTGACAGACTGACAGACTGACAGACTGACAGACTGACAGACTGACAGACTGACAGACTGACAGACTGACAGACTGACAGACTGACAGACTGACAGACTGACAGACTGACAGACTGACAGACTGACAGACTGACAGACTGACAGACTGACAGACTGACAGACTGACAGACTGACAGACTGACAGACTGACAGACTGACAGACTGACAGACTGACAGACTGACAGACTGACAGACTGACAGACTGACAGACTGACAGACTGACAGACTGACAGACTGACAGACTGACAGACTGACAGACTGACAGACTGACAGACTGACAGACTGACAGACTGACAGACTGACAGACTGACAGACTGACAGACTGACAGACTGACAGACTGACAGACTGACAGACTGACAGACTGACAGACTGACAGACTGACAGACTGACAGACTGACAGACTGACAGACTGACAGACTGACAGACTGACAGACTGACAGACTGACAGACTGACAGACTGACAGACTGACAGACTGACAGACTGACAGACTGACAGACTGACAGACTGACAGACTGACAGACTGACAGACTGACAGACTGACAGACTGACAGACTGACAGACTGACAGACTGACAGACTGACAGACTGACAGACTGACAGACTGACAGACTGACAGACTGACAGACTGACAGACTGACAGACTGACAGACTGACAGACTGACAGACTGACAGACTGACAGACTGACAGACTGACAGACTGACAGACTGACAGACTGACAGACTGACAGACTGACAGACTGACAGACTGACAGACTGACAGACTGACAGACTGACAGACTGACAGACTGACAGACTGACAGACTGACAGACTGACAGACTGACAGACTGACAGACTGACAGACTGACAGACTGACAGACTGACAGACTGACAGACTGACAGACTGACAGACTGACAGACTGACAGACTGACAGACTGACAGACTGACAGACTGACAGACTGACAGACTGACAGACTGACAGACTGACAGACTGACAGACTGACAGACTGACAGACTGACAGACTGACAGACTGACAGACTGACAGACTGACAGACTGACAGACTGACAGACTGACAGACTGACAGACTGACAGACTGACAGACTGACAGACTGACAGACTGACAGACTGACAGACTGACAGACTGACAGACTGACAGACTGACAGACTGACAGACTGACAGACTGACAGACTGACAGACTGACAGACTGACAGACTGACAGACTGACAGACTGACAGACTGACAGACTGACAGACTGACAGACTGACAGACTGACAGACTGACAGACTGACAGACTGACAGACTGACAGACTGACAGACTGACAGACTGACAGACTGACAGACTGACAGACTGACAGACTGACAGACTGACAGACTGACAGACTGACAGACTGACAGACTGACAGACTGACAGACTGACAGACTGACAGACTGACAGACTGACAGACTGACAGACTGACAGACTGACAGACTGACAGACTGACAGACTGACAGACTGACAGACTGACAGACTGACAGACTGACAGACTGACAGACTGACAGACTGACAGACTGACAGACTGACAGACTGACAGACTGACAGACTGACAGACTGACAGACTGACAGACTGACAGACTGACAGACTGACAGACTGACAGACTGACAGACTGACAGACTGACAGACTGACAGACTGACAGACTGACAGACTGACAGACTGACAGACTGACAGACTGACAGACTGACAGACTGACAGACTGACAGACTGACAGACTGACAGACTGACAGACTGACAGACTGACAGACTGACAGACTGACAGACTGACAGACTGACAGACTGACAGACTGACAGACTGACAGACTGACAGACTGACAGACTGACAGACTGACAGACTGACAGACTGACAGACTGACAGACTGACAGACTGACAGACTGACAGACTGACAGACTGACAGACTGACAGACTGACAGACTGACAGACTGACAGACTGACAGACTGACAGACTGACAGACTGACAGACTGACAGACTGACAGACTGACAGACTGACAGACTGACAGACTGACAGACTGACAGACTGACAGACTGACAGACTGACAGACTGACAGACTGACAGACTGACAGACTGACAGACTGACAGACTGACAGACTGACAGACTGACAGACTGACAGACTGACAGACTGACAGACTGACAGACTGACAGACTGACAGACTGACAGACTGACAGACTGACAGACTGACAGACTGACAGACTGACAGACTGACAGACTGACAGACTGACAGACTGACAGACTGACAGACTGACAGACTGACAGACTGACAGACTGACAGACTGACAGACTGACAGACTGACAGACTGACAGACTGACAGACTGACAGACTGACAGACTGACAGACTGACAGACTGACAGACTGACAGACTGACAGACTGACAGACTGACAGACTGACAGACTGACAGACTGACAGACTGACAGACTGACAGACTGACAGACTGACAGACTGACAGACTGACAGACTGACAGACTGACAGACTGACAGACTGACAGACTGACAGACTGACAGACTGACAGACTGACAGACTGACAGACTGACAGACTGACAGACTGACAGACTGACAGACTGACAGACTGACAGACTGACAGACTGACAGACTGACAGACTGACAGACTGACAGACTGACAGACTGACAGACTGACAGACTGACAGACTGACAGACTGACAGACTGACAGACTGACAGACTGACAGACTGACAGACTGACAGACTGACAGACTGACAGACTGACAGACTGACAGACTGACAGACTGACAGACTGACAGACTGACAGACTGACAGACTGACAGACTGACAGACTGACAGACTGACAGACTGACAGACTGACAGACTGACAGACTGACAGACTGACAGACTGACAGACTGACAGACTGACAGACTGACATGATCGGACTGACAGACTGACAGACTGACAGACTGACAGACTGGACGAGACTGACAGACTGACAGACGTGACAGACTGACAGACTGACAGACTGCGACAGACTGACAGACAGACTGACAGACTGACAGACTGACAGACTGACAGACTGACAGACTGACAGACTGACAGACTGACAGACTGACAGACTGACAGACTGACAGACTGACAGACTGACAGACTGACAGACTGACAGACTGACAGACTGACAGACTGACAGACTGACAGACTGACAGACTGACAGACTGACAGACTGACAGACTGACAGACTGACAGACTGACAGACTGACAGACTGACAGACTGACAGACTGACAGACTGACAGACTGACAGACTGACAGACTGACAGACTGACAGACTGACAGACTGACAGACTGACAGACTGACAGACTGACAGACTGACAGACTGACAGACTGACAGACTGACAGACTGACAGACTGACAGACTGACAGACTGACAGACTGACAGACTGACAGACTGACAGACCTGACAGACTGACAGACTGACAGACTGACAGACTGACAGACTGACAGACTGACAGACTGACAGACTGACAGACTGACAGACTGACAGACTGACAGACTGACAGACTGACAGACTGACAGACTGACAGACTGACAGACTGACAGACTGACAGACTGACAGACTGACAGACTGACAGACTGACAGACTGACAGACTGACAGACTGACAGACTGACAGACTGACAGACTGACAGACTGACAGACTGACAGACTGACAGACTGACAGACTGACAGACTGACAGACTGACAGACTGACAGACTGACAGACTGACAGACTGACAGACTGACAGACTGACAGACTGACAGACTGACAGACTGACAGACTGACAGACTGACAGACTGACAGACTGACAGACTGACAGACTGACAGACTGACAGACTGACAGACTGACAGACTGACAGACTGACAGACTGACAGACTGACAGACTGACAGACTGACAGACTGACAGACTGACAGACTGACAGACTGACAGACTGACAGACTGACAGACTGACAGACTGACAGACTGACAGACTGACAGACTGACAGACTGACAGACTGACAGACTGACAGACTGACAGACTGACAGACTGACAGACTGACAGACTGACAGACTGACAGACTGACAGACTGACAGACTGACAGACTGACAGACTGACAGACTGACAGACTGACAGACTGACAGACTGACAGACTGACAGACTGACAGACTGACAGACTGACAGACTGACAGACTGACAGACTGACAGACTGACAGACTGACAGACTGACAGACTGACAGACTGACAGACTGACAGACTGACAGACTGACAGACTGACAGACTGACAGACTGACAGACTGACAGACTGACAGACTGACAGACTGACAGACTGACAGACTGACAGACTGACAGACTGACAGACTGACAGACTGACAGACTGACAGACTGACAGACTGACAGACTGACAGACTGACAGACTGTCAGTCTGTCAGTCTGTCAGTCTGTCAGTCTGTCAGTCTGTCAGTCTGTCAGTCTGTCAGTCTGTCAGTCTGTCAGTCTGTCAGTCTGTCAGTCTGTCAGTCTGTCAGTCTGTCAGTCTGTCAGTCTGTCAGTCTGTCAGTCTGTCAGTCTGTCAGTCTGTCAGTATGTCAGTCTGTCAGTCTGTCAGTCTGTCAGTCTGTCAGTCTGTCAGTCTGTCAGACTGACATACTGACAGACTGACAGACTGACAGACTGACAGACTGACAGACTGACAGACTGACAGACTGACAGACTGACAGACTGACAGACTGACAGACTGACAGACTGACAGACTGACAGACTGACAGACTGACAGACTGACAGACTGACAGACTGACAGACTGACAGACTGACAGACTGACAGACTGACAGACTGACAGACTGACAGACTGACAGACTGACAGACTGACAGACTGACAGACTGACAGACTGACAGACTGACAGACTGACAGACTGACAGACTGACAGACTGACAGACTGACAGACTGACAGACTGACAGACTGACAGACTGACAGACTGACAGACTGACAGACTGACAGACTGACAGACTGACAGACTGACAGACTGACAGACTGACAGACTGACAGACTGACAGACTGACAGACTGACAGACTGACAGACTGACAGACTGACAGACTGACAGACTGACAGACTGACAGACTGACAGACTGACAGACTGACAGACTGACAGACTGACAGACTGACAGACTGACAGACTGACAGACTGACAGACTGACAGACTGACAGACTGACAGACTGACAGACTGACAGACTGACAGACTGACAGACTGACAGACTGACAGACTGACAGACTGACAGACTGACAGACTGACAGACTGACTGACAGACTGACAGACTGACAGACTGACAGACTGACAGACTGACAGACTGACAGACTGACAGACTGACAGACTGACAGACTGACAGACTGACAGACTGACAGACTGACAGACTGACAGACTGACAGACTGACAGACTGACAGACTGACAGACTGACAGACTGACAGACTGACAGACTGACAGACTGACAGACTGACAGACTGACAGACTGACAGACTGACAGACTGACAGACTGACAGACTGACAGACTGACAGACTGACAGACTGACAGACTGACAGACAGACTGACAGACTGACAGACTGACAGACTGACAGACTGACAGACTGACAGACTGACAGACTGACAGACTGACAGACTGACAGACTGACAGACTGACAGACTGACAGACTGACAGACTGACAGACTGACAGACTGACAGACTGACAGACTGACAGACTGACAGACTGACAGACTGACAGACTGACAGACTGACAGACTGACAGACTGACAGACTGACAGACTGACAGACTGACAGACTGTCAGACTGACAGACTGACAGACTGACAGACTGACAGACTGACAGACTGACAGACTGACAGACTGACAGACTGACAGACTGACAGACTGACAGACTGACAGACTGACAGACTGACAGACTGACAGACTAAAGACTGACAGACTGACAGACTGACAGACTGACAGACTGACAGACTGACAGACTGACAGACTGACAGACTGACAGACTGACAGACTGACAGACTGACAGACTGACAGACTGACAGACTGACAGACTGACAGACTGACAGACTGACAGACTGACAGACTGACAGACCAGACTGACAGACTGACAGACTGACAGACTGACAGACTGACAGACTGACAGACTGACAGACTGACAGACTGACAGACTGACAGACTGACAGACTGACAGACTGACAGACTGACAGACTGACAGACTGACAGACTGACAGACTCACAGACTGACAGACTCACAGACTGACAGACTGACAGACTGACAGACTGACAGACTGACAGACTGACAGACTGACAGACTGACAGACTGACAGACTGACAGACTGACAGACTGACAGACTGACAGACTGACAGACTGACAGACTGACAGACTGACTGACTGACAGACTGACAGACTGACAGACTGACAGACTGACAGACTGACAGACTGACAGACTGACAGACTGACAGACTGACAGACTGACAGACTGACAGACTGACAGACTGACAGACTGACAGACTGACAGACTGACAGACTGACAGACTGACAGACTGACAGACTGACAGACTGACAGACTGACAGACTGACAGACTGACAGACTGACAGACTGACAGACTGACAGACTGACAGACTGACAGACTGACAGACTGACAGACTGACAGACTGACAGACTGACAGACTGACAGACTGACAGACTGACAGACTGACAGACTGACAGACTGACAGACTGACAGACTGACAGACTGACAGACTGACAGACTGACAGACTGACAGACTGACAGACTGACAGACTGACAGACTGACAGACTGACAGACTGACAGACTGACAGACTGACAGACTGACAGACTGACAGACTGACAGACTGACAGACTGACAGACTGACAGACTGACAGACTGACAGACTGACAGACTGACAGACTGACAGACTGACAGACTGACAGACTGACAGACTGACAGACTGACAGACTGACAGACTGACAGACTGACAGACTGACAGACTGACAGACTGACAGACTGACAGACTGACAGACTGACAGACTGACAGACTGACAGACTGACAGACTGACAGACTGACAGACTGACAGACTGACAGACTGACAGACTGACAGACTGACAGACTGACAGACTGACAGACTGACAGACTGACAGACTGACAGACTGACAGACTGACAGACTGACAGACTGACAGACTGACAGACTGACAGACTGACAGACTGACAGACTGACAGACTGACAGACTGACAGACTGACAGACTGACAGACTGACAGACTGACAGACTGACAGACTGACAGACTGACAGACTGACAGACTGACAGACTGACAGACTGACAGACTGACAGACTGACAGACTGACAGACTGACAGACTGACAGACTGACAGACTGACAGACTGACAGACTGACAGACTGACAGACTGACAGACTGACAGACTGACAGACTGACAGACTGACAGACTGACAGACTGACAGACTGACAGACTGACAGACTGACAGACTGACAGACTGACAGACTGACAGACTGACAGACTGACAGACTGACAGACTGACAGACTGACAGACTGACAGACTGACAGACTGACAGACTGACAGACTGACAGACTGACAGACTGACAGACTGACAGACTGACAGACTGACAGACTGACAGACTGACAGACTGACAGACTGACAGACTGACAGACTGACAGACTGACAGACTGACAGACTGACAGACTGACAGACTGACAGACTGACAGACTGACAGACTGACAGACAGACTGACAGACTGACAGACTGACAGACTGACAGACTGACAGACTGACAGACTGACAGACTGACAGACTGACAGACTGACAGACTGACAGACTGACAGACTGACAGACTGACAGACTGACAGACTGACAGACTGACAGACTGACAGACTGACAGACTGACAGACTGACAGACTGACAGACTGACAGACTGACAGACTGACAGACTGACAGACTGACAGACTGACAGACTGACAGACTGACAGACTGACAGACTGACAGACTGACAGACTGACAGACTGACAGACTGACAGACTGACAGACTGACAGACTGACAGACTGACAGACTGACAGACTGACAGACTGACAGACTGACAGACTGACAGACTGACAGACTGACAGACTGACAGACTGACAGACTGACAGACTGACAGACTGACAGACTGACAGACTGACAGACTGACAGACTGACAGACTGACAGACTGACAGACTGACAGACTGACAGACTGACAGACTGACAGACTGACAGACTGACAGACTGACAGACTGACAGACTGACAGACTGACAGACTGACAGACTGACAGACTGACAGACTGACAGACTGACAGACTGACAGACTGACAGACTGACAGACTGACAGACTGACAGACTGACAGACTGACAGACTGACAGACTGACAGACTGACAGACTGACAGACTGACAGACTGACAGACTGACAGACTGACAGACTGACAGACTGACAGACTGACAGACTGACAGACTGACAGACTGACAGACTGACAGACTGACAGACTGACAGACTGACAGACTGACAGACTGACAGACTGACAGACTGACAGACTGACAGACTGACAGACTGACAGACTGACAGACTGACAGACTGACAGACTGACAGACTGACAGACTGACAGACTGACAGACTGACAGACTGACAGACTGACAGACTGACAGACTGACAGACTGACAGACTGACAGACTGACAGACTGACAGACTGACAGACTGACAGACTGACAGACTGACAGACTGACAGACTGACAGACTGACAGACTGACAGACTG
This sequence comes from Philhelius pedissequus, assembly GCA_910595825.1. Classification (NCBI taxonomy): domain Eukaryota; kingdom Metazoa; phylum Arthropoda; class Insecta; order Diptera; family Syrphidae; genus Philhelius; species Philhelius pedissequus. The sequence goes on from CAJVCO010000190.1 coordinate 13,180, forward strand.
ACAGACTGACAGACTGACAGACTGACAGACTGACAGACTGACAGACTGACAGACTGACAGACTGACAGACTGACAGACTGACAGACTGACAGACTGACAGACTGACAGACTGACAGACTGACAGACTGACAGACTGACAGACTGACAGACTGACAGACTGACAGACTGACAGACTGACAGACTGACAGACTGACAGACTGACAGACTGACAGACTGACAGACTGACAGACTGACAGACTGACAGACTGACAGACTGACAGACTGACAGACTGACAGACTGACAGACTGACAGACTGACAGACTGACAGACTGACAGACTGACAGACTGACAGACTGACAGACTGACAGACTGACAGACTGACAGACTGACAGACTGACAGACTGACAGACTGACAGACTGACAGACTGACAGACTGACAGACTGACAGACTGACAGACTGACAGACTGACAGACTGACAGACTGACAGACTGACAGACTGACAGACTGACAGACTGACAGACTGACAGACTGACAGACTGACAGACTGACAGACTGACAGACTGACAGACTGACAGACTGACAGACTGACAGACTGACAGACTGACAGACTGACAGACTGACAGACTGACAGACTGACAGACTGACAGACTGACAGACTGACAGACTGACAGACTGACAGACTGACAGACTGACAGACTGACAGACTGACAGACTGACAGACTGACAGACTGACAGACTGACAGACTGACAGACTGACAGACTGACAGACTGACAGACTGACAGACTGACAGACTGACAGACTGACAGACTGACAGACTGACAGACTGACAGACTGACAGACTGACAGACTGACAGACTGACAGACTGACAGACTGACAGACTGACAGACTGACAGACTGACAGACTGACAGACTGACAGACTGACAGACTGACAGACTGACAGACTGACAGACTGACAGACTGACAGACTGACAGACTGACAGACTGACAGACTGACAGACTGACAGACTGACAGACTGACAGACTGACAGACTGACAGACTGACAGACTGACAGACTGACAGACTGACAGACTGACAGACTGACAGACTGACAGACTGACAGACTGACAGACTGACAGACTGACAGACTGACAGACTGACAGACTGACAGACTGACAGACTGACAGACTGACAGACTGACAGACTGACAGACTGACAGACTGACAGACTGACAGACTGACAGACTGACAGACTGACAGACTGACAGACTGACAGACTGACAGACTGACAGACTGACAGACTGACAGACTGACAGACTGACAGACTGACAGACTGACAAACTGACAGACTGACAGACTGACAGGCTGACAGACTGACAGACTGACAGACTGACAGACTGACAGACTGACAGACTGACAGGCAGACATACATACGGACAGAATTTGTAGACCATCTTTTTTCGTCTTCGCTATCATCGTAATGTTATGTTTGATTGTTATCTCACAACTTTTTTTTTCGACGAATCGATAACTTGCCTTATAGTACCTATAATCGCAAATAAAAAAAAATACATACGCAAATTTTTTTAACAAAAACCTTTTATTATTTTTAGTAAAAACTTAAAAAACACCAATACTCCGGCTCGCAGAGTCTTCGATCACCGGCCAGACGTCGGACGCAGTAGAGGAAGACCTGGCTTTAAGTGGCGCGCACAAGTAGAAACCGACCTCAACCAACTTGGAGTGCGCAACTGGAGGCAGTTAGCTAAGGACCGGGCTAATGGGAGAGGCATGTTGGTTGAGGCCCAGGTTCATTCCGGACTGTAGCGCCACTTAAGTAAGTAAGTAAGTAAAAACTTAAAAAAAGAATATAATAAGCCAACAAAAGATAAAATAATGAAAATAAAAACCTAAAATCTTTTGCTCGCTGAAGATGTTCAAAACTATTTGTTGGTTGAAATCGTCTTGAATCAACGCGATTAGAATAGTGTCCATCTTTTCCATTATTGGATCCCTACTTGGCTTTATTTTGTTAGCTGATAAAAGTGTAGCATTTTTAATCGATGTTTTTATTAAATTTTGGTTAGCTGCGATTATGCGAACGGTGGACTCATTTGTGTTGAAAAAAACGTCCAAAGGCAGTGTGTCCGTCATTCTTTTCTAACCGTTTAATAATTTCTAATTTTGTTTCCAGGTTTAACAAAACTTTCTTCTTTTTGCATACCTCCTTGGAATATTGTGACGGTCGCTTTACTGATGACAGTTTAATGTGTTGTAATTCATTCAACTTCTAATTTCATAAGTTCGATGGTTAAAGACATTAGAATGCATAATGAGAATCTATAAATATTAGCAATACCTACCAATTTAAAAAAGAACCAATAAATAATAGTAATGTAAGATACAGAATCACACAATAAGAACAAATTGCAGAAATATTCTTGCCAATCTGATATGCCCACTTAAATACATAATTTGAAAATAAATGCAAGGCCAATTGACGAACAGGTTTTTTTTTATTCATTTTTCATACAGCGAATTGTTGTTGAATCGCGTATAATCACCGTGTATGTAGAGGGAGTTTCGGAAAAACTTAATAAAGTATGAAGAGACCGCGTATATGGAGGGTTCAGTGAACATACATTTTTTCCAATATTTCCAGTCGATTTTCTTACAATTAATACATTTATTTAAAATAACCAATGTTTCTGCCATTTTTGCCAACGATTTGCCATAAAATAGGAATATGCCAGTTAAGGGCTCATACTTGCCAAAGTCATGTAAGTGTTGCATAAGTTTTTATTTAAATGTAAAATTTCATTTTCATTCAAAACATAAAATCCATGTCTTTCTCGAGAATGGCAAAGGCTTTTCCCATTTTCAGCCTATAAATTATAACTTTACATTACCGACAATCGACCGGAAAACACTTTTCCAAGAATCACTTAAATTAAAAATTGTCGTCAATAATGGAGTTAACAAAAAAAGTCCGCGAAACACAAATATAATATTAACCCCTGTTAATTGCGTATCTAATAAATTTATTAATCAATGATCTATGAAAACTACATGACTTCACAAAATAAACATAAATTTACAATGTCCGGAAATTTATTCAATTTTAATTAGCTATTATAGAGATTATGTTGTTTGTCCGAATGTTTTTAGAGTAATAAATAACCTTGAACAAAATTAATAGTAGGTAGGTATGCCTTAAGCAATATAAGCACCTAGCTTATATTATGTATTCATTGATTTTTTAATTAAAATCAAGACCGATGCAAATTTCGATTACAAATTTGCTTTTATTCTGACATAATGGTGGCTTAATAATATTGATAGAATTTCTCTTCCGCATGAGTAGTGCTCTAAATTCTTGCAGCAACGAAAAAGTTACCGAAACTTATTTTTGTTTATATTCTGAGTGGTGGCGGCGGGTCCATCATGGATACCACCTCGAGATTGTGGGTGGTCGGCAGTGTTGCCGGAGGGAAATGTTCAAAAGGAGCACAGAAGCCAAAAAAGAGTACTATTTTGAACAAAATAGTAGTACCTTTTCAGAATTGTAAAAGTTTTCAAATGTGAGCTTGTGAAAAAAAATTGTATTTTAAAACTTTATATTTCGGAAAAAACTATCATCTTTGTTGGGTAAACACTTAGGGACATTTATATATCAGTATTAAATACCTAGATCGAAAATAGCTTATGTGCTAAGGTATTTTGATTTATCAATATTATCATAATATTCAAAGGTTACGAAAAGTATTAAAAAGGAATCAAAAACTATTTTTTGTATGATTTCAAAAGGCTATTTAAAGGATACCATTTACTGCAATCAACTCCATTTAGTAATTCCATGAAACTCATAATTGCGTTTGATGTGCTTATGTCAAATTTATTTCGTTTTTTATCTTTTATAAGGAAAAGTTGAAAAACTTAATATTGCACTCAAAGAATTCCGTGTTAGAAGAAAAATTATTTCATTAAGAGCATTTTTTTTTAATAAATATCTTTGACCAAAATTCTTCGATATCTAATGAATTGGATACCATGCTTTGATTAAGAAATTTCGCCATTCCAAATCAAGGTTTTCAAGATTGGTTTTGTCTATCAAATCAGGCATATATAAAATTATGCAAGTTGTGATTTCTGCTAATTTTGAAGTTTTAATACCTTGAACTTTTTTTTTAAATTTTGTCATCAAAATCAATGCGCTTGAAAGCTCACATAAGGTCATGCAATATTTTTGACAAACACCTTTAATTTCGAATATTTCATTTATTTGAAATTTTTTTGTTTTAAGACAAAGTTCAGCCCCAACATACACACATCGATATTTAAAAAAAAAAATCAGAAAACCTTGGAGTAGATACAAGGCCATCACTTAAAAACTCCGATTTGATAAAATTTTGTAAAACGGTTTTGTAAAATGTTTTAATTATGGCAAGAGTATATGTATTCGTTCGGACTGAGACTGGAACTCTTAGTTAGACTGCTTAGTTAACTGAAGAACATAGACTAAAAGTAATTTCAAGAAGGTGTTTTTTTTATAATACAATTCTATATACTACTGAAATTACTCAGCCAAGTAGAAGACTAAGCATTATATTTAATTGGTAATTTCGTTGTATAATTTAGCTCTTCTTAAATCTTGTGGGCAAGATCTAGGTTGATGTCAGAATATTCAAAAGAATTCTGCAAGTAGTGTTCCAATGCAGGCCACTGTTTCAATATTCTTGCCGCAACCTGCTCAGGAGCTAGCCACCGGGTGAGAGATTATTTTAAAATTTTATGTTTTCCAACGTTGAAATAGTCCAGAAGCTCTTTAAATTCTATTTGTTTTTGGGCTATGTGCAAAGTATACATTGATGTTTTTTTTTAAATTCAATATTCTGTTGCTTAAAGTTGCGGCTGAGGAACAAAGGATACTTTCATAAATGCATGGTTGCGAAAATCCGACGAATGCATAGCATACATAAATGCAAATGATGAATGTCAGAGTTTCATAATTGTAAAACGCAAATATTTGCAGCCCAACTGCGCAAATATAAAATTTCACATGCATTCCGATTTTGTTCTTAAAGAAAGAGAGAGTATGATATATACGGTGATACACCTTCCCTTACTGTTCACAGCTGTCCAAATTTCCGCTAGAAAATTCAAAAATGGAACCAATCAGCGAAATTATTTATAAATTCATATAAAATTGCATGCGCAAATAGTTTTTCTGAAGTTAACATGATCGCAATTGATCGCAAGTAAACAAAGCAACCACGCATTAATGAAAACACCCAAAGATTTAAGGAATGGCACACACAGCCTAACATAAGCATATTTGGATCCTCCTTTAGAAAAAAAGATTGAACTCCACTCTTTTGGCCAACCATGACAGCAGCATTGTCTGGGTCAACGCAACGACAAAAAAAAATTAATAAAGAGAGGGGAATTCCCTTTTTAACGACTTTTTAATTAAAATGCTGCGAAATCATCATTAAATTTAAAAAGGAAAAATATTCTTAAAAGGTAACGTTTTACTTTACTGCATGTACAAGATTTGTCTGGCTTTTGAAAAAAGTAGTACAAGTGTGAAAGAAGGAGTACGGTAGTACGGAGGTGTCGAAAGTAGTATAATACTATTATAGTAATACTTTCGGCAACGCTGGTGGTCGGTATTGGAGTTAAGCCTAGTACGCTGCTGATGCGAAACGAAATTTTTCGGTGGTCTCCACTAGGAGATCGAAATGCTAACGAAAACCACAGCGAAAAAATATTTGCGGAGAGTTCTGTAAGCTGTCAAAAACAAATGACAAGTTGTAAAAAAAAAAGTAATTTTGTCACCAAATTATTTTTAGATGGAAAATTTTTTGTCGCCAAATTACTTTTAGATGTAATTTTCTTGAAATAATTCTTGGATTTAAAAATTGTTCTTGTTACACATAGAGGATTTAAAATAAAACTCAGAACCGTTTAAATGATGGAAATTAAGCAAATACTTTGGGACTTATTAACTGGTTTATCTGCCGATTTGATGAAATTTCTATCAATTTTAAGAAAATCAATTAAATAGGGAGGTAAACCACTCTTTAATTCGAAAACTACGTCCTTCATTGGAATGGTGTAAACGGTTATGAGTTCTAATTTATGGTTTCTTACTAATTCCGGATACCATTTTCAAGTCCAAGAATTATTTCAAAAAAATTATATATAAAGGAAATTTGGTGACAAAAAAATAAATCTAAAAGTAATTTGGTGACAAAACTACTTTTGGTTTTGTTAATGCTTCCTTTGAAAGTATGAAGTTTTGATTCAAAAAAGATATCGCTCGCCTTTATTGGACAACCCGTTCCAAAGATATAGTTCAAAACCTATTCACTGTTCACCTTGAAATACATAATCTGAAAATACTTTGAAGTGTATCTTTGGAACGGGTTGTCCAATAAAGGCGAGCGATATCTTTTTAGAATCAGCACTTCATACTTTCAAAGGAAGCATCAATATTTTTTGCAAAGAAGTTGTATTAAAAAAAATAGCTCCAGGAATACGCATACATCATTCTAAATATGCGTATTTCAAGAGTGATTTTTTGCAATAATCCTTCTAGCTATAAACTTTTGATCCTGATTTTGAGAGTATCAAGAGTAGATTACAAAAAGGTATCAACCAAGTTTTTAGGATAACCCGTTCCAAAGATACACTTCAAAGTATTTTCAGATTATATATTCCAAGAGAACAGTTAATAGCTTTTAGAATATATTTTTGGAACGGGTTGCATTTTCACTTGTTCATCAGTGAGTTTTATTAGTGGGTTTGTACTTGACCGCTCTGCTACTCTGCGAATGCTCTTTGATCGATTCCCATTTTAGCTATAGGTCTTGCTTCCTCAATTAATACTAAAATCGAATGAATAGTAAAAATGCATGGCCTTATATGTCAAATCCAATTGACAAGTGACCAGCTTGCAAGCAGCTTGATTTGCTATCAAATTCACGAGCAGGGCATCTGCCATACGATGGTTCAATTACATTAAGAAAAAAAAACTTCGTCCAGAAAAGAAAAAGAAGGTAGCGATGGCAATGCGAGGTAAGTGATTTGTCATCATCTTCTTTCTATCAACACAACAAAGGACTAGCGAGGTCATCACCTGAAATTGTAGACTAAATAACAATGTCCATCCCCTGCCGATTCTCACGAAGTAAACATTAAACAGATTATCTTAACTTGAGAAATAAATTCTGGGGTATGGTATAAAATCGCCAATCAATGAGATTGGTAACAGGCTTTCTAAATAGAGGTGGGTATCGTTTAAGATGGCCTTTTTGCAACCAAACATTATTGTGGTAACGATGATTTCCTTAATTGTCGTTGGTGCAGCGGAAGGCCGCTTACCTTTGGCTTCCTTGTCCCGACCAGGTCGGAAATTCATATTCCTACTGCCAGTAACGGGCGGTCGATTTGATTTTTTCTTTGTGGCAATTGAGTTAATTTATGTGTTGAAAGTATGTAGTTAGAAATGGTGAGTGTTTTTTTATATTTATATGGTGTCAAAGGTCGCATAGAATTTAAAAGTCGGAGTAACAAATGTATTTTAAAAATCATGACATGGACAGTTAATTGCAGAACAAACTACTGAATCTTGATTATAATATTTTTATTTAGTAGTCACTTAAAATAAATTAATTTTAAAAGGACATAGGTTATTTTTAATCTAAGCACTAGCACTAGGTATGAGAAAAGTCGATAGTTGGTTATAATCAGCACTCCAAATAAAGATCAGCTATATCTTGTTCGCCGATAAGATATGTGAAGGGTGTGCTTCTTTCCAACTTCCCATTTTCATTTTGCAGATTTAGTTTAGTCGATTTTGAAATTGGTTGTGATACAAAATTAGAATTGAATGTATTTTGAATAATTTAATACAGGAAATGCACAGAAAAACCAGACACTAGAGAAAACACAAAGCCAAAGAAAAATCAAATAAGCATTACAAGAGCTTGACTTTTTTTTTTATAAAAAAAATGAAATGTCAAAATTTCGCAAGCAATTAATGTGCAGGTCAATTAAATTGAGAACGAAAAGAGTGGAGAATTGTACTAAGAAATCTACTACAGCTATCCACTAAAATTACACATTTCGTCGTTCAGCAGCGTACTGGAAAACGAAAAGTAGAACGAAATTTTTCGTTCTTGATTTCGTCGTGTCATTTTTGTATGGGATTTTTCGTTTCGCATCAGCAGCGTACTAGGCTTTAGCTGGAAATTAAATAAACAAGAGGGCAGGGATGGAATTGTATCTTTGTCATCATCTTTGTACTGGGAAAGGAAATGTATTTGTATATAGGGAATTTTCTATAAGCTTCATAAAGGTTTTGAAAGCGAAAAGAATTCGCAATAACGCAGCGCCTTTCGCTCGGATATTTTCAATTTCGCATACAGGAGCTTATTTTATACACCAAAGAGAAACACAATGATTAAAAATAGGACGAATTATGGGTTCTAAAGCAGAAGTATCGTCTTAGTTTTTAATACTACTAAATATAAGGCATGATTGACAAGCTGGTTAAACTTTAAGCCTTTCGAAGAAGTGAACTCCGAGGTATTTAAACACTTTTTTAGTTCAAATTACAGTTCTATCAGAAATAGTGAATTTGATGGTTAAGCCATTAGGCTAAAGAGTTCTGAAACAGATCAATTTGTTTTATCAGGGTTGATTTTGAGCCCCTTTAGGTAAACATTCCCGGAGTCTTAGAATGTGATACTTCCCTCTTCGCAAGGCTATGCGTCGGGGCTTATTGATGAGCTATATTTGTAGCTTTATCCTTTAACGAAGCAACCGTGCGGCTTTGAATATAAATTCATTAAGCTGCTCTATTCCCACGAAAGAAAATAGAATCGGTTTCGAGATACTGGGATATGGAACATTTAAGCTATTTTCCATTTATTTGGAAAATAGCATCTAAAAATAAATGCTAGAATTATAACAGTGGATTGGAGATTTTTAGTGACGAAATTTGAGATTTTTTCTGGTCCAGACGATTTTTTGGAATTTCCGCATTAGTTAGAATCGTCAAAACGTCACTGATCTGTAAATATTTTTTGGCTGTCGTGTATACTGATGAATTTTCTGCGCAAATTCAGGTTAGGTGGTTGATGTCTTAAGATGTTATTCTATTGACATTTTGTAAACATTTGAACACGAATTAAGATCAGTGAATAAGGCGACACTCAAGGATTACGTCATCAAATTGGCTAAGTATAGGTGATTGATTTAATAATTTTTGTTTTAATATGCCTAACCGTTTCCGATCGAAAGTTTAATTAAGTTAAGTGTGTTATTGAGTTGGGAGTCAGTGAATGTTTTCGTATTTGTAAAAGAACAGTTTCTGTAAGTACTTAAAATACGATGAAAAAAAACATTTTCCGAAGTACCGAAGCATAGGCAAGCTTGCACATAATAAATATATGATCATTATATATATATATAAATCCTATGTTGAGACTGCTCAGCAAGTGTATCATCACTATAGTTACCAGTAGTATCGATTTGTTCACTAAGGAACCTTGAAATACTTCCTAGTTAATATCTTGGTGCTAGGAAGAAAGTATATTGAAGTTCTTCCGAAAAAGCCCATTTAATTTGACTGTAAATTGATGAAAATAATTGCTTAACAGGCTATTTTTTCTACAAAAAAAAGTTTGAAGATCACAAAAAGAAATCATGAAGTGTTGAGCAAATGTTGATATTGGTTGAAAACGATCTCGATAGGGCGGAAATTTGGGCAAGTTACTCAGGGGCAGACAGTCCTAAAGGAGAATTTGAGAATCCATCTACAATTTGATGGCGGGTGTAATGAATTGTGTCTCATATTGTCAAAAATGCGTAAGTCAAGGTATTGTCTAATATCCGTTGTATCATAGTGAATGCATCAGAGTTATTAAAAGATAATATAAGAATTATATTTTCGCTATTTCTCAGTGAAGTTACTATTCATGTTAAAACAATAAAACAAAACTAACTCCTGAATAATGACCATTTGGCATTGAAATGATGCTCTTACTAGAATTGCATCCCCGATTTATCGAGATATCGAGTCGTACGAAAATATAATAAATAAAATAAAATAAAAATATAAGAAATATAATAAATAAAGCCGATGTCTATCGCTTCTAATTAAGTTTTAGAGAGTAAACGCAAGGGTCCATCAACCAATCTGTACTATAGCGATCGATTATAACCATAATTAATGTGCACCCAAATTGGCCATAGTGTGGCGCTACATGTTAGACAGCTTAAGACATAATGGAAATTCCGTTTGAATCAGGGAAGTTAATAAAGTCTCAGAGACAATATAAACTTTCTTCATAAATAGTGCGATTTTTGGGATTTTCTTATCTAAAAATTGCTTCCTTATCGTACTATTCCATCCATAAGCGCTATGAATTGACAATATTAACGTAAGGCAGTTGTAATTATTTGGTTTTTTTTTACGTCTATGGGTAGCTTAGACATTTTTTCCGGGCTCCAAACTTACGAGTGAGATCGAATTCCAAAAAAAAAAAAATTTCTTAAGAATTAAAAAGTTTTCAATTTTTTTCTGAACTACTAAGGAGTAAAATATTTTAGTTACGTTTTTTTTTTTCAAAAACGGCATTCAGTTAGTAGTTTATTTTCAAGAAAACATAGCGAAATTCAAAAGAAGTTGATTTATGTTCTGGCGGGTATACAGGGGGAAGGTAAAATGTTCTTATTAAAATATCCCAGCACGGTGCAGGGTTTGGCTTTTTGCTTTTATAAATCTTTTGTGTCTGCGTAAAATTCCAAATTATCCACATTTTGTTCAATCGCTTATGGGAATAAATTATAAATTCTCATATACGAGCATATAGGAGTAGATATCTATTATAATTCGTGGGAAAAACTTCAAACTGGAGCAATGCAAATTATCCTTCCATGTGTTACCGTATTCAACATGCAACTAAAGGCAGATAGAAGAAGAGTTATGCACTACAGCAGAGAAGACTTGTACTATAGCCGTCCACTATACATCTAGGTATCTATATTTCAAAGGCCCACAACCATCAGGTGCATATCCAATTTAAGCCTGATGCACTATATAATCATATGTATAGAACGCATCTTGTATGAAAAAGGTTACCATTTTTGAAACTTGTTATATTATTTTAGTTAAAAAGCGATATATAATGATAGTATTAGAATATCTCGTTGTTTTCCAAAAGTATCTTTAATTTTATCCCGAATATTGAAAAATATGTTTAACCGAAAATAAATTAATTGTTTAATTTAATCTGCAAAAGTCAGAGAATTATTTTTGAATATTTTAAATCCAACTCGGATAAAGTTCAACCAGAGACCTACATACATACTTATGTACCGGTCATATTCAACAAACTATAACTTTTTACATGAACACAAATTAGGGAAAAACATACTTCAAGGACCGAAAGGTTGTAAATTTGTGTGGTCATTTGTCAAAAATATTTGAATTTCTAATTCTTTCACGGTCCCCGTGCTCGGGTTTAATGACACTTCTTTTGTAAGCTCAGTCGAAAATGACAATTTTGTGCAGTACATGTGGCTGTGAATTTGACATTTCTCGAATAGGTTTCATAACTCCCCCCGTACTTGGAAACGTAAACAGTTACTTATGGGACATAATATTGTTTGGTTCTCGTATAGTTATCCATAAAAACTTCATTATACCCTTAATAGTAACTATCCATTCAATGTGCTCAAAGGGTGTTCTTCAACGCTGGCTAAAACCACTGCTTAAACTTTTCAATCTGTATTAGTCTGCTGGAGTTTTTCGCTACTATGGAAAACAGCATTTATCCAGTTTGTAACTAAAAAGGCGATTCTTCTTCACCCTCTAACTACCGTCCAATTGCAGAGTGATAGAAGCATTGATCAATTATCAGGTCATGAAATATCTTGAAGAACGATAGCTCCTTAATGACCGCCAATATTGATTTCGGAACAATCGGTCCTGCTGATCTGATAGTATATCTCACAATACAAGGGCACAAATCTTGACATGGAACTTATGTAATTCAATAAATTATTTTGAAGATGATAGTACCCTTAGTTATTCAGTTGCACGTTGAGCTCGAATGGCCTTTGTAAAATTACCAATTATTAAGGTTGCCAAAAATGCTGCTAATTGCTAAGGTTTTTTCATAGATGCAACAAAATTGTTCTCGTCCTCTGATACAGACGCCCGCCGTAATCTACAACACTTTTATTCGTCTAAAACTCATAACTCATTTTCGGGTTGGTGCTCCAACAACACAATTAAATCTTTTGAATAAAAATTTAAAAAAGCTGATATACATAATTGTAACGGAAAGATTTGCATCTCTTGAACTCCTGTGCAACGTTTCATGTCTTTCACGATCTAATCGCTATTATTTAAACAATGTTTCGGAAGATCTGTTAATTGTAGAGAAGTTATTTAATTTACAAAAGTCTTTTCCAATAGTTCTTCTTCTATTTAGGAACATAGATCATGCGATGTGGTACTTAAAGGTAGAAAGAATATCCCATTATATAAACTTAACGGATTGAAGGTTTAAAATAATTATTTTTGTTTAACAGTGCTTGGTTTCATTTTTGAAAAGAAACATAAGTTGTTCTTTATTTTTACACCTACTTATAGACTTTTCATACCGAACAAAAAACCATTTTTTTGCGAAAACCTCTCAAAACGACAAAAGTGAAAAAATGCAGCATTCAAATTATGTTTCCAAAACCTGTTTCAATTTAGAAATTTAGAAATAAACACACTTTTTTAAGCTCGGCAGTTTGTGTCAATGTCAAAAAAAAATTTCGGTGTGAATGTTTCAATTACTTTTCTAAAGTTTTGTCCCAAGACTTTGAATCCGGTGTGCAAGGCCTTATCGCTTTTTACTGTACTCTTTTAACGTAGAACAAATTTTGAAATTTCTAATTGTATGGAATTTATTTTTTAAGGCCCGTTTGCTGATACAAAACTTAAGCATTTAAGTTCTACTTAAGAACTTATGTGACGGTTACGCAGAGTTTTAGTTTTTTATCTTTTTAATAAGGAGTTTTCCAATAAGAGGTGTTATTTTGAATAGCCCGCTAATTCGGTAGCTGTCACTTTTGAAGCTGTCATTTTTTGACATTTGACAAGTAAAAACTACGCTATTAATAAAAATGGAACGATACACGCTTCAACAACGCATTTCTTTTTTTTGAATATCAAAATAACACCTCTTATTGGAAAACCCAAGGGTTTTCCAGGGTTTTCCAATAAGGAGGTGTTATTTTGAATAGCCCGCTATTTCGGTAGCTGTCACTTTTGAAGCTGTCATTTTTTGACATTTGACAAGTAGAAACTACGCTATTAATAAAAATGGAACGATACACGCTTCAACAACGCATTTCTTTTTTTTGAATATCAAAAAAACACCTCTTATTGGAAAACCCTACAATGGTCACATTGGCACCTTTTGTGGGTGCCTGTACCTTGAGAAATTATTATTGTCTGGATCTTCTTGTTTTCGAAGGAGGTAAATACAGTTAGTGATGTACCTATGTTGCGATAATAAACGTGTGCAGCGTAATGGTGCCATGTAGTACCTTGTAACGCGATACGTGATACGAGCGAGTGATTTAAGGCAATTCCCTTTATTTGCATAGCACTCCATTAATTACAGTTCTCGTGTTAGTTTTACGATAACCCAACCCAAGTGCGAGCGTATGGGTTTTCCTCTGGATATACGAGCTATGAGGAACAGCGAGGCAGCAGCAGGAGCCAGAGAGAATGAAACACCATAAACAGTCTCTCTATCCTATCCTATCCTTGGTAAAAGTAGGTACTTCCTATAACAGTTGAGGCAGATAATTTCCTGCGGTGTAGAATCTGAATGACTTCCAGTAATATTCACTTTTATTCAGGATATCCTTAACGCGTCCTAATGATTCTATGGGTTCGACATGCGGTTACGTGGGGAGTGTAGGAGGCTGTATTTGTATATATACGTATTTATATATGTAAAGCAGGGGTGAGGCTTGATTAAGGAAAATCGTAGAATCCATGTGATGGGTTTGAGTTAGGGCTTCCTTCTCTGATTTAGAAACCTTGTGGTTTTTGCGGCTAATGCCGGCCCATTTAACTTGAATTAACCCTAATGTCCTTATTCAATTATTTTCTATTCAGCACAGGGATATCCTGTCTCTGTTGCTATTGTTAGTCCTTAATAATGCATGTATTGCCAAATTGTATGCTGGATATGAAATGGCCTGCGATTGTAATTAGCGAAGCAATGGTTCGTGGGTGTTAACAACTTAATCAGAAACACTCACCGCGCTATGAACGCTATTTGACCTCCTGCTCTTGCCTTACAAAAAAACCACATCAACGGAAAAGAGGATTTAGGCTGCAGGATAATATCAAGATTAAGATTGCAAAAAATGCCAGGAAGATAAATGTCTCAACATCTGTTGTACCAGAGTCTGTGACGTGATAACTATGACGCTAGAACATAGTGTTTCGTATTTTCATGCTAATGAGCGTGGAGCGAAGGACTTATTTGTTTAAGTTAAGCTATTAAGATAATTTGATAAACTCTTAAACATGTGATTCTGAGTTTAGCCTTTTTAATTTTTTGTTTGATTATTATCGAAATTAAGGTATTAGGCTTCGATATAATGAAGTTGTATATTTCTATTGTATATACTTTACAACGTTTTTATGGATCGTTTTGATGAGAACGTTCTTTCACACTATCAGATCAATAAATGTCAATAGTTGAAGCTTGACTTAGTATTTGCTCAGTATTTAAGCTTAAAATCAACCTAATTGTTCTTATTGTTTATTTAATTAATTTAATTTGTTCCTTAATTTAAAAAAGTATATATCTGTTTACTTTTCATTTATTATTTAAATTTTGTTCATGCTTTAATCTTTATATTTTGCCAAACTTTTTTGATGCACCTAATTATTTGTTAATATCTATGTATATACGTTACCGATTGTTTATAATTGTTATCATGATCTGCATTGGTACCTACTTGTAACTTATAACTGATATCAGATGGGTCGTTCTATAGAGGCCAACCGCAATGTTCAATGCAGACCATAGCTTACCGAATGTTTTTTTTTTTTAAAAGGTCTTTGTCTTGTGTCAACCAAACAAACACACGGTACATATCATCTACCATAAAAATTAAATAATTAATAAAACTGTTTTGTGGAACTTTGTGGAATTTTCATTTCGAATTCGTCGTCGTATGAATGGTTTTTAATACGGTCGCTTTTGTTGCTGCATTTAATTACTATATAAGGTAAAAAAAATTAAATTTATAAGATTAATAAACAGTAGCCTAATTCTTATTCTATATAAATATGGTCAGGCCAAACATTTAGTCACGCCAACTTTGCTCAGAATCATAGATTCAACTGTTAATCAAACCTTTTTAAAAATACGTAAATACTCGTAACACAATCAGCAAGTAAATTTCTTGTTTATCTTTACATAATTAAGCCTAGTACGCCTAATGCGAGACAAAAATGTTTGGTGGTCTCCTCTAGGAGAGCGAAATGCTAACAAAAACCACAGCGGAAAAATATTTGCGAGAGTTCTGTGAGCTGTCATAAAAAAAATTGACAAGTTATAAAAAAAGGAGTTTTGTCACCCAATTATTTTTAGATGAAATTTTTTTTGTCACCAAATTACTTTTAGAAGTAATTCTTATGAAATAATTCTTGGATACAAAAAAGGTTCTGGTATACACATACAGGATTTAAAACAAAACTCAGAACCGTTTAAATGATCCAAATTAAGCAATTTCTTTTGGATAACAAGGTTTATCTGCCGATGTTTGATGAAATTTCTATCAATCTTAAGAAAATCAATGAAATTGGGAGGTAAACCACTATATAATTCGAAAACTACGTGCTTCATTGGGATGGTGTAAATGGTTTTGCGTTAATTTATGGTATGTTACTTATTCCGAATACCATTTTCAAGTCCAAGAATTATTTTAAAAAAATTACATCTAAAAGTAATTTGGGACAAAAAAATTCCATCTAAAAGTAATTTGGTGACATAATTACTTTTGGTTTTGTTAATGCTTCCTTTGAAAGTATGAAGTCTTGATTCTAAAAAGATATCGCTCGCCTTTATTGGGCAACCAATTCAGATTATATATTTCAAAGTGGAACAGTGAATAGCATCAACATTTTTTGAAAAGAAGTTGTATTTAAAAAAAATAACATCAGTAATATGGATATATCTTTCTAAATATGCGTATTTCAAGTGTGATTTTTTGCAATAAGCCTTCTACCTACCTAAAAACGTTAGATGCTGACTTTGAGAGTATCAAGAGTAGATTACAAAAAGGTATCAAGCAAGTTTTTAGGATAACCCGTTCCAAAGATACACTACAAAGTACTTTCAGATTATATATTTCAAAGTGAACAGTGAATAGCTTTTGGACTATATCTTTGGAACGGGTGGCATTTTCACTTTTTCATCAGTGAGGTTTCTTAGTGGGTTTGTATTTGTACTTGACCGCTCAATTCATTTCGCAAATGCTCAATTAATACCAAAATCGAATGAATAGTATAAATGCCTTATATGTCAAAACCAATCCACAAGTGAACAGCTTGCAAGCAGCTTGATTTGCTTTAAAATCCACGAGCAGTGCATTTGCTATACAATGGTTCAACTACATTAAACAACTTCGTCAAAAAAAACAAAAGAAGGCAGCGATGGCAATGCGAGTTCTTTCGATTACCACATCAAAGGACTATCGAGGTCATCACCAGAAATCTTAGACTAAATAACAATGTCCATCCCGAGCCGATTTTCACGAAGTAAGCATTAAACAGATTGTCTGAACGGGAGAAATAAGTTCTGGGGTATGGTTTATAATCGCCAATCAATGAGATCAGAAACAGGCTTCCCAGATATAGAGCTATTTTGAGGTGGGTATCGCTTAAGATGGCCTTTTTGCAACCAAACATTTTTGTGGTAACGATGATTTCCTTAATTGTCGTTGGTGCAGCGGTAGGCCGCGTACCTTTGGCTTCTGACCTGGATACATCTGGTCCGATAGCTCGTAAAATCATATTCTTACTGACAGTAGCCGGCGCGGCGGTCGATTTGATTTTTTCTTTGTTGCCAGTGACTTTATTTATGTGTTGAAAGTATGCAGCTAGAAATGGTGAGTGTTTTGATATTTATATGGTGTCAAGGGTAGCATAGAATTTAAAAGTCGGAGTAACAAATGGATTTTAAAAATCGGGACATCGACATTTCATTGCAGAACAAACTACTGAATCTTGTTTATGATATTTTTATTTAGTAGTCACTTAAAATAAATGAATTTCAAAAGAACATAGGTTATTTTTAATCTAAGCACTAGCACTATGTATGAGAAAAGCGATAGTTGGTTAAAATAAGCACTCCAAATAAAGATCCGCTATATCTTGTTCGCCGATAAGATATGTGAAGAGTGGGCTTCTTTCCAACTTCCCATTTTCATTTTGCAGATTTAGTTTAGTCGATTTTGAAATTGGTTTTAATACAAAAATTAGAATTGAATTTATTTTGAATTACTTAATATAGAAAATTCACAGAAAAACCAGACACTAGCGAAAACCTAAATCCAAAGAAAAATCAAATAAACAAAATAAGTTTGACTTTTTTTATAAAAAAAAAAATAAATGTCAAAATTTCGCAAAGAAATTAATGTGTAGGTCAATTAAATTGAGAATGAAAACAGGGGAGAATTGTACTTAGAAATCTAGTACAGCTATCCACTAAAATTACACATTTCGTCGTTCAGCAGCGTACTGGAAAACCAAAAGTAGAGCGAAATTTTTCGTTCATGATTTAGTCGTGTCATTTTTGTATGGGATTTTTCGTTTCGCATCAACAGCGTACTAGGCTTTAAGCGAGATGATGATTTTCGACTCTTTTCAGTCCAGTCCATTGTTTCGAATTCCTTTTATTGCAGATCGATTTCTTCATATCATCCCTTCCGTAATGTATTCTTTACAGTATCATCTGGTAATATACTTCTTGACCTTGGAAATGATGACGGTTCGATGGAAAGACATTTGTAGGTGGTTCATATATCATATTTTAAAACATATCCTCGGACAAGATTCCCCAGGCTCCGAACTTCCATATATCGTCTGTGTAATCTCTTGGCGACGCCTGTCTGGAAACGGCTTTCAATGAGGACAGTTCAATGTTGGCTATGACGTAAGCTAGACTAGTTTAGATAGTTCTTTCTCCTTGGCCGCTAATGCAAATTACAAACAAGAGCTTGGATATAGGTCTATAAGAAGAACATAATCATATAGCGTTATACAGGATACACCACGCGAAGACAATGTATTGTTGAATTGTTCTTCATGATGGAGTGGAAAGAAAACTTCTACATAAAAGGCGCGTTCCTCTTCTGCTTATAAATGTAGGTTAGAAACACACATAGAATTTTTTGTTTTTCCCAATAAAAAATACATTGAGGGTATTTATGAAACGGCGGAAAACCCGTATAAACCTTAGAAACCAGATAATTTCAAATCAATTATCTAGTTTCTGAGGTTTGTATACGGGTTTTCCACCGTTGCATGAATACCCTCATTTTTTTATGATTATGATCAGCCTACACAGTAAGACAAATAATATACTATGTATAGTGCAGCTCTTAAGATGTATAATAGCTCCTAAAATTAAATTCCAACGCAAGTTGTTACAAATATAACAAAGATACAAAAATAATTTCAAATATTTACTTTTATAAGTTTCTAAAGAATAGTGTTCAATCTCTGTTCGTATATCTTTGGCGCTCAGGGCAATGAATTTTAAATTCTTATAGAGTTGACGAAAAATTGGCGAACACGCGGAATCAAAAGATGATGTGATCGATTCATATTTAAAAAACAAATTTGATTGATAAGATCCTCTGTTTGTCCGGTAATGAGTATATCTGAAAAAAAAAACTGTAATTGTGCGAGGTTTCATAAAGTTATCGAAGGTCATATCAATGAATTCTGACACATATTGTGAATCTCGATTATAACGCCGTAGCCCATTAAAATAACGTACGAGTATATCAACGATATAGTTATGACGACTTTTAGTTTCCTTTTACTTACAAAGCCCACGTTGCAGAAAATTTCGCAACCATAGGTTAACAGCGGCAAGAACAGAGTTTTCACTAAGCGCACTCTAGTTTTAAAAGTGATTATGTGATGAATACGCCAAAGCATCCGTAATAGTCCATAAGCTTTAGCGACAGTTTTATTAATATGAAGGTATCACGTAAGATTCCAATTGAACACTACACCCAATTTCTTAGCAGAATCGACGTAAGCAATAGTTCTCTCCTTAAGAAGTAATTGTGGGAACCAAGCCATTTCTATTTTGCTCATATACACAATGAAACACATTGGGTTAAGCAGTAAACTATTTTCATAAGATCAACGGCCAATAAATTTAAAGTCTTCATTTATGCAGGCTGCAGAAGTGCAGAATTCTCAATCATCCCAAGGTGACAGCTAAAAAACAACTGTGTATCGTCAGCGTACATGAGAATTGAATATTATCTTACAACGCTAGGAAGTTCATTAGCATGTACATTGAAAAAAAACAGTGGATCAATTATATAACCTTGCGGGACACAAATAGTGACAGGCAGAAAGGTCTGAAAGCTTGACGGCAGAAAAGGAGAACTTCATTAGATGGGGTAGTTTTTCGCAAAGAAAACTATAATTTACCATTATTAGGTTTAGAGAAATCTTGTAATACAACCGAGTTTGGCAACCCTGGCTAGTGAAAAAGGTATTAAATTTTTCTTTACAAGTAAAAAGTTTAATACTAAAACTCCATTAGAAATACGTAATTGGCCTGAGAAACAAATAAAATAAAATGCACGACTGGATCGTAGGAACTTGCTCTTGTAGCTAACAACTTTAATGTAGCCAAACATTGACGCTGTTTAGTAGGTAGGTAGTATAGTTAACTTATGCAGGCTTAAAGCCGATGTATTTAAAATTACCTTGATTCTTAATATAATGAATTGTTCGAATGGATGATTCAAGGAATAGTTACATAGGAACCTACAAATGTATATTTAAAACTAGGTTATGGATTTTAATTATGTAATTTATTAGAGATATATGTACCTACATACATGAATGGAACTAGTGTATGTAAATATGTACTTATGAAAATGAAAATGAAGGATGTAAATTGGTGGAGGTAGCTATATGCATGTAACTTTATAATTTAGGCGCAATGCATACATAAGATTCATGTGATTCTTCAAGCCACATATAATATGTAATAAATGTATGAGGGGTTACATTGTATGTAGTATTCAGTGACGTATGCAAAAATTTCAAAATAGAATAATTATTAGGCAGAAATAAATTAAATAATAATTAAATGTTTTTATATTGCTCAGTTGTTATAGTTTGAGGGAAAACCAAAAAATGCCATTTGGATTCCTTGATAAATAATAATACATCAAAAAAAAATTTTAAATCGTTGGTGCGGTTTTTTAAAAACAAAATTTTTTATGTATAATATTTTGAAAACATTATCAGAAAAAAAATTGTAAGCGCTATTTTGAAGATATTGTTAATATACATATCAAAATATAATTTCAAATTAATTCACAGACTGGTTTATGAAAAATAGATTTTTATTTATTTTTTAAAAATCGGAAAACTTTTTTTTTTTTTGAAAATTTGAGTAAGCAGTTTTATTAACACTTTTAGGACGAATTTTAGTAAAAAAAATAATTTTAATCGGCTAATGCAAACTGACAGACTGACAGACTGACAGACTGACAGACTGACAGACTGACAGACTGACAGACTGACAGACTGACAGACTGACAGACTGACAGACTGACAGACTGACAGTTTGACAGACTGACAGACTGACAGACTGACAGACTGACAGACTGACAGACTGACAGACTGACAGACTGACAGACCGACAGACTGACAGACTGACAGACTGACAGACTGACAGACTGACAGACTGACAGACTGACAGACTGACAGACTGACAGACTGACAGACTGACAGACTGACAGACTGACAGACTGACAGACTGACAGACTGACAGACTGACAGACTGACAGACTGACAGACTGACAGACTGACAGACTGACAGACTGACAGACTGACAGACTGACAGACTGACAGACTGACAGACTGACAGACTGACAGACTGACAGACTGACAGACTGACAGACTGACAGACTGACAGACTGACAGACTGACAGACTGACAGACTGACAGACTGACAGACTGACAGACTGACAGACTGACAGACTGACAGACTGACAGACTGACAGACTGACAGACTGACAGACTGACAGACTGACAGACTGACAGACTGACAGACTGACAGACTGACAGACTGACAGACTGACAGACTGACAGACTGACAGACTGACAGACTGACAGACTGACAGACTGACAGACTGACAGACTGACAGACTGACAGACTGACAGACTGACAGACTGACAGACTGACAGACTGACAGACTGACAGACTGACAGACTGACAGACTGACAGACTGACAGACTGACAGACTGACAGACTGACAGACTGACAGACTGACAGACTGACAGACTGACAGACTGACAGACTGACAGACTGACAGACTGACAGACTGACAGACTGACAGACTGACAGACTGACAGACTGACAGACTGACAGACTGACAGACTGACAGACTGACAGACTGACAGACTGACAGACTGACAGACTGACAGACTGACAGACTGACAGACTGACAGACTGACAGACTGACAGACTGACAGACTGACAGACTGACAGACTGACAGACTGACAGACTGACAGACTGACAGACTGACAGACTGACAGACTGACAGACTGACAGACTGACAGACTGACAGACTGACAGACTGACAGACTGACAGACTGACAGACTGACAGACTGACAGACTGACAGACTGACAGACTGACAGACTGACAGACTGACAGACTGACAGACTGACAGACTGACAGACTGACAGACTGACAGACTGACAGACTGACAGACTGACAGACTGACAGACTGACAGACTGACAGACTGACAGACTGACAGACTGACAGACTGACAGACTGACAGACTGACAGACTGACAGACTGACAGACTGACAGACTGACAGACTGACAGACTGACAGACTGACAGACTGACAGACTGACAGACTGACAGACTGACAGACTGACAGACTGACAGACTGACAGACTGACAGACTGACAGACTGACAGACTGACAGACTGACAGACTGACAGACTGACAGACTGACAGACTGACAGACTGACAGACTGACAGACTGACAGACTGACAGACTGACAGACTGACAGACTGACAGACTGACAGACTGACAGACTGACAGACTGACAGACTGACAGACTGACAGACTGACAGACTGACAGACTGACAGACTGACAGACTGACAGACTGACAGACTGACAGACTGACAGACTGACAGACTGACAGACTGACAGACTGACAGACTGACAGACTGACAGACTGACAGACTGACAGACTGACAGACTGACAGACTGACAGACTGACAGACTGACAGACTGACAGACTGACAGACTGACAGACTGACAGACTGACAGACTGACAGACTGACAGACTGACAGACTGACAGACTGACAGACTGACAGACTGACAGACTGACAGACTGACAGACTGACAGACTGACAGACTGACAGACTGACAGACTGACAGACTGACAGACTGACAGACTGACAGACTGACAGACTGACAGACTGACAGACTGACAGACTGACAGACTGACAGACTGACAGACTGACAGACTGACAGACTGACAGACTGACAGACTGACAGACTGACAGACTGACAGACTGACAGACTGACAGACTGACAGACTGACAGACTGACAGACTGACAGACTGACAGACTGACAGACTGACAGACTGACAGACTGACAGACTGACAGACTGACAGACTGACAGACTGACAGACTGACAGACTGACAGACTGACAGACTGACAGACTGACAGACTGACAGACTGACAGACTGACAGACTGACAGACTGACAGACTGACAGACTGACAGACTGACAGACTGACAGACTGACAGACTGACAGACTGACAGACTGACAGACTGACAGACTGACAGACTGACAGACTGACAGACTGACAGACTGACAGACTGACAGACTGACAGACTGACAGACTGACAGACTGACAGACTGACAGACTGACAGACTGACAGACTGACAGACTGACAGACTGACAGACTGACAGACTGACAGACTGACAGACTGACAGACTGACAGACTGACAGACTGACAGACTGACAGACTGACAGACTGACAGACTGACAGACTGACAGACTGACAGACTGACAGACTGACAGACTGACAGACTGACAGACTGACAGACTGACAGACTGACAGACTGACAGACTGACAGACTGACAGACTGACAGACTGACAGACTGACAGACTGACAGACTGACAGACTGACAGACTGACAGACTGACAGACTGACAGACTGACAGACTGACAGACTGACAGACTGACAGACTGACAGACTGACAGACTGACAGACTGACAGACTGACAGACTGACAGACTGACAGACTGACAGACTGACAGACTGACAGACTGACAGACTGACAGACTGACAGACTGACAGACTGACAGACTGACAGACTGACAGACTGACAGACTGACAGACTGACAGACTGACAGACTGACAGACTGACAGACTGACAGACTGACAGACTGACAGACTGACAGACTGACAGACTGACAGACTGACAGACTGACAGACTGACAGACTGACAGACTGACAGACTGACAGACTGACAGACTGACAGACTGACAGACTGACAGACTGACAGACTGACAGACTGACAGACTGACAGACTGACAGACTGACAGACTGACAGACTGACAGACTGACAGACTGACAGACTGACAGACTGACAGACTGACAGACTGACAGACTGACAGACTGACAGACTGACAGACTGACAGACTGACAGACTGACAGACTGACAGACTGACAGACTGACAGACTGACAGACTGACAGACTGACAGACTGACAGACTGACAGACTGACAGACTGACAGACTGACAGACTGACAGACTGACAGACTGACAGACTGACAGACTGACAGACTGACAGACTGACAGACTGACAGACTGACAGACTGACAGACTGACAGACTGACAGACTGACAGACTGACAGACTGACAGACTGACAGACTGACAGACTGACAGACTGACAGACTGACAGACTGACAGACTGACAGACTGACAGACTGACAGACTGACAGACTGACAGACTGACAGACTGACAGACTGACAGACTGACAGACTGACAGACTGACAGACTGACAGACTGACAGACTGACAGACTGACAGACTGACAGACTGACAGACTGACAGACTGACAGACTGACAGACTGACAGACTGACAGACTGACAGACTGACAGACTGACAGACTGACAGACTGACAGACTGACAGACTGACAGACTGACAGACTGACAGACTGACAGACTGACAGACTGACAGACTGACAGACTGACAGACTGACAGACTGACAGACTGACAGACTGACAGACTGACAGACTGACAGACTGACAGACTGACAGACTGACAGACTGACAGACTGACAGACTGACAGACTGACAGACTGACAGACTGACAGACTGACAGACTGACAGACTGACAGACTGACAGACTGACAGACTGACAGACTGACAGACTGACAGACTGACAGACTGACAGACTGACAGACTGACAGACTGACAGACTGACAGACTGACAGACTGACAGACTGACAGACTGACAGACTGACAGACTGACAGACTGACAGACTGACAGACTGACAGACTGACAGACTGACAGACTGACAGACTGACAGACTGACAGACTGACAGACTGACAGACTGACAGACTGACAGACTGACAGACTGACAGACTGACAGACTGACAGACTGACAGACTGACAGACTGACAGACTGACAGACTGACAGACTGACAGACTGACAGACTGACAGACTGACAGACTGACAGACTGACAGACTGACAGACTGACAGACTGACAGACTGACAGACTGACAGACTGACAGACTGACAGACTGACAGACTGACAGACTGACAGACTGACAGACTGACAGACTGACAGACTGACAGACTGACAGACTGACAGACTGACAGACTGACAGACTGACAGACTGACAGACTGACAGACTGACAGACTGACAGACTGACAGACTGACAGACTGACAGACTGACAGACTGACAGACTGACAGACTGACAGACTGACAGACTGACAGACTGACAGACTGACAGACTGACAGACTGACAGACTGACAGACTGACAGACTGACAGACTGACAGACTGACAGACTGACAGACTGACAGACTGACAGACTGACAGACTGACAGACTGACAGACTGACAGACTGACAGACTGACAGACTGACAGACTGACAGACTGACAGACTGACAGACTGACAGACTGACAGACTGACAGACTGACAGACTGACAGACTGACAGACTGACAGACTGACAGACTGACAGACTGACAGACTGACAGACTGACAGACTGACAGACTGACAGACTGACAGACTGACAGACTGACAGACTGACAGACTGACAGACTGACAGACTGACAGACTGACAGACTGACAGACTGACAGACTGACAGACTGACAGACTGACAGACTGACAGACTGACAGACTGACAGACTGACAGACTGACAGACTGACAGACTGACAGACTGACAGACTGACAGACTGACAGACTGACAGACTGACAGACTGACAGACTGACAGACTGACAGACTGACAGACTGACAGACTGACAGACTGACAGACTGACAGACTGACAGACTGACAGACTGACAGACTGACAGACTGACAGACTGACAGACTGACAGACTGACAGACTGACAGACTGACAGACTGACAGACTGACAGACTGACAGACTGACAGACTGACAGACTGACAGACTGACAGACTGACAGACTGACAGACTGACAGACTGACAGACTGACAGACTGACAGACTGACAGACTGACAGACTGACAGACTGACAGACTGACAGACTGACAGACTGACAGACTGACAGACTGACAGACTGACAGACTGACAGACTGACAGACTGACAGACTGACAGACTGACAGACTGACAGACTGACAGACTGACAGACTGACAGACTGACAGACTGACAGACTGACAGACTGACAGACTGACAGACTGACAGACTGACAGACTGACAGACTGACAGACTGACAGACTGACAGACTGACAGACTGACAGACTGACAGACTGACA